>JAQZBX010016538.1:0-36407 GCA_029593785.1 Cabassous unicinctus | reverse complement strand
TTTTTTTTTTTTTTTTGGTGAAATAAGGGATCCAAAAGAAGTCCTCTTCTAGACCACTCCCTTCAATGAGGGGACGCTAAGTAGGCTCGTGGAAACTAATCAAGCCCTTCCCACTTCCTGGCCTCCCCAGGGGAGCTGAAGCTCTGATGCTTGTCAGTGCAGAACAAAAAAATTGGCTGACTCTGCCCCCTCTGGAGCCAAGCCTCATTGTCACCGGCCTGTTGGGTAGATCAGGCTTCCTCAGTAGATTCACCTCTCCCCTCAGCCTGGTGCTGCTTCAATCTGGCTTATCTGCTCCTCAAACCTAGGAGGGGGTTCAGGCAGCCAAATCCACAGAAGGGAAACCCCTCTCTACATTCTGTCAGAACCCTCCCTCTCTCGGAGAATGCTCCCTCTCAGCGGGTTAGCAGGGCTTGCAGTGTATCCCTAGGCAGCTAGGTAAATCAACTTCCTCAGCAGATTCGCCCCTCTCCTCAGCCCAGTGTTGATTCAATCTTAATATTTTGTTCACCCAAGCTGCAAGAGATTCCAGGCTGCCAAATCCACAGAAAGGAAACCCCTGTCCACCTTCTGTCAGAACCCTCCCACTCTCGGAGAACACCCCCTCTCACCGGGCTGCTGGGAGGGAGTTGTGGCTCAAACCAGACTTTTCCCTGAGGGTGGGACTCAGCCATCTGTGTTAACTGCCACAGGCAGTCTTAAAACTCACTTATCTCTACCGATCAATCCACGCCGTCTATCTGCCTGCAGATAGATGTCTCAAGCTTCTCTCTTTGTGTGCCCACAGCACAGACCCCCGGGCAGGACCCCATCCACAATCAGCCATCTTCAGAGAGCTAATCAGTGAGTGCCCTCCTAAACCAATGCCATCTTGCCTTCCTGCTTCATCTCTTGTAACAGTTTTTATCTTAAAGTGTAGTTGCCCTGATATTTGTATACTTACCTCAGCTAATATATTTCCACCTTTCCATTTTCAACATATTTAATTGGGCTTAAAATTACTCTTCTAGGCACCTTAACATTGAATAATCCTTTTGGACATCCATTCTGCCAAACTATGCCTTTTGATAAGACAGTTGAATAATGCAATTAATCATAAAACAGGTGCTACTTCTGCCATTTAGCTGTTTGTTTTTATATGCCTTATACATGTGTTTCTCTCATTTCCTCCAGTATCACCTTTATTGTGTTTATTTGATCTTCTGTATTGGATCATTTTGAGTCCCTTCTCACTTCTTATTGTGGGTACATTGAGGTATGTTCTTTGTAGTTATGAGATTTATTACACTTAATATTCTAAATTTATAACCATCTAGTTTGAATTGTTACAGACTTAATATCAGTACTTGTGAAGATTGATTTCATTCATCATTTTGGCTGAGTTTTGGTGTCCAGTTGGGGTAAGCAAGCAGTGACTTGATTACAGTTGTAGGGGCATATCCTGTTTGGGCTTTTCATCTATATCTGTTGATTGCATCTAAGGCTGATTGCATCTACAGTCAACAGCATGGGAAGTCTCCTCATCTCAACTGGAGTTATTAACAGCCAGAACTTAAGATTTCAGATATCAGAAAGAAAAGTTCTTCCTCATTTTCAGTTAGTCAGCTTCCCCTGTGGAATTCTCATTTAAGTTTAACATCACCTTTGCTTGAGTTTCCTACTTGTGGCCTGCCTTTCAGAGTTCAGACTTGTGAGCCCATTCCTTATAATAAATCTCTCCACTCTTCAGTGTTCCCATAGTCTGAGCCCAGAATAAAGGAAAAATAGAATTACCATTCCACCTGAAAGGAACTTGGGTACTAATTCGTAATGTTCAACTATTCTATATCTAAGACTAGTCAGGAATAAAACCACAGCAGTGGCACAAAACACTGATGTCAGAGAATGCCTGAATCTTCTGGGACTTGTATGATAATAGGCAAGTTTCCCCCTCTGATCCTTAACTCCCAATAAATGATGGAAAACTTCTGACCTCCAACTTCTATGAGAATCCTTCAAAAAGATTTCTATAAATATGTTCATTAAAATATTTATAAATAGCCAAAAGTACAAAAAGACCACTTAAAAGAGAATGGATAAACACTCTGTGATATTTCACACAATTGAAGATTACTAAGTAATAAAAAGAATGAACTATGGATACACATAACATCCTTATGCTGAGTGAAAGAAGCTTTAGCAAACAGAGTACACATACTATATGAGTTCATTCCTATGAAGTTTCAGAACAGATGAAAAATATCCATAGGGGAAAAAATCAGGTGGTATTGGGGAACATCATGAGTTATAGATAGGGAACATCTATAACTTGAAAGGGATCTGGTTACATAGATGTATTTGTTTGTTTAAACTCATTTATTGAGATGCACATTTCATTCTATGTAGATTTTAAGTAAAGATGAATAAAATACACAAGTGTTGTGGGAAGATAATGGAGTAGGAAGCTCCAGGATTTAGTTCCTCCACAAGAACAGCTACTGAACCAGGACTAACAGTCTGGATCAACTAATTTGAAGCTCCAGAACCTAGTAGAACAGTGTTGAACATCCAGGTAAAAGTGGGAATGGGAGGATGAGGCTGGGAAATTGCAGTAAAAAAACAGTGAGTTTCACACTCTGTGCAATGGCTCCCATCCCCTATCCCAGAGACTCCTTGCAGGCAGCAGTGTAGTCCACAGCTCCAGCTCTAATGCAGACACCTGGTACGAGTTGGGATATAAAAACCTAATATTCAAGATCCATGGGTATATAATCCAGTTGCTGATCACTGATTCTGTTCTGCTAATTCAGATTACTGTGGGCCAGCTCTGAGGGGGGCCATACTTTGTGTTTTAGTTTTCTAGTCTGCTCAAGCAAATACCATAAAATGTGTCAAGTTAAACAATGGGAATTTGTTCGCTTACAGTTTTGACACTAAATGAAAGTTCAAATTAAGTTGTCAAGGTGATGCTTTCTCCCTGAAGACTGGTGTTCTGGGACTGGTGACTGATGTTCTTCGGTCCTTAGCTTGTTGAATGGCAAGGCACATAGTGGCATCTCCTGGTCTCTTCCATCTCTTCCTTCTCTTTTGGGTTCCAGTGGGTTTCAGCTTCTTGCTTCCTGTGGTTTCTCTCTTTCTGAATTTCATTCTGCTTATAAAAGACTCCAGTAATAGGATTAAGACCCATCCTGATTGAGGCTTGTGTGGACTCCAGAAAATATCATGTTCTTGTAGCTAATCCATTCCTGTGCGTGTGAAGCTGTTGTAGGTAAGATCTTTTGATTAGATTAATTCAGAAGGGTGTGCAAAAGGGTGGGACTTAATCCTCCTTTTGGAGTCCTGTATAACCAGATGACTATGGAGTGAGATAACCACAGGAGCAGAGAGAATGATTCAGGAAGCCAGAAGCTGAATGCAATGGACAAAGGAGAGACAGCAGATGATGCTACTGGGCCATACCATGTGACAGGATCCATAGCATCACCTCATGCCTTTCCCAGCCTCAGAACTGTAAGTTTGTATGTTAATATATCCCCATTGTACAAACGAAACAATTTCTAGTATATTGCATTCTGGTGGCTTTTAGCAAGCTAAGACAGAAGGCTATGAGAAGAATAAGGTAACATTTAATGTCAGCACAGGAAAGTGCAATTTGAACATAGTCTATTCATCAGCGAAGTGATGGCACATAACCTTGTGCTGAAAAATATTAAAGACCTCTGTTTGTTCATGTCCACACCCAAGTTAAAAGACTGTAGTTTCCTCAGTCTTTCAATACAAGAAATTATATGTTTCACAGTAGTTGAATAGTATTTTAAAAAGGAATCCAAGAGATATAAGCTTCACAAAAAAATATAAGTTCCTCATTTTAAAAATTATGTGTTGTGTTCAGGTGTCATGGGTCCCCAGGGACAATGTCTAATCTTTGGTTTGATGTATCAAAGATAAGTCTCATGGATGTGGCTCAAATGGTTGGATGTCTCTCTCCCATATGGAGGGACCTGGTTCCTTGGGACCGCCCAGTAAAATAAAGAAAAAATATAGAAGGCATGTGGGCCACCAGGCACCATGCATGGGAGCACCATCAGGCCCCACAAGCAGGTGATCCCCCAGACCCTACAAGTGGGGGAGCCCCCAGGCCCCATCTGCAGGTGTGCCAGGTCCTACCAAGCCATGCAGCAAGATGATGACATAACAGAAGAGTGACACAAAGGGAGAGCCAAGATGAGATACACTGAAAAACCAGGAACTAAGGTGGCACAGGTGGTAGGATGCCTCTCTCCCACATCAGAGTTTCCCAGGATTGAATCCCAGTGAAGACAGGAGGAGAAGGATGAGAAGTTAGGGCAGGAAACAGACACTGAGAATTGCCCAGTGAATGGACACAAAAGCAGCAAAAATGGGGGGAGGGAGTTAAAAATGGATAAAAAATAAAATAAATAAATAAGTGTTAAAAAAAAAAAAGAGTCTCAGGAGCCATCTGATACTCAAGCCAGTTTATTTAAGCAGTGATCTTACAAGAGTAACAGTGGGAGGAGGCCAATGACATGGGCACTGATACAGTCAAGGGTTCATATAACCCCCTGACTTGGCGTGTTTAGAGTATAAGAATATCCTCAAAGTTGGAGGAGACTCTCCCCTCTCTATTACCACATTCGGTCTGGATCATTTACCAGGTTTTCTTTCATGTGTGGATTTCAAGCTATTCTTGTAGGGGTAAGCTTTATTTTGAGGTGTCCAAAAGTTACAGCTTTTTTGAGATGGACTCACCTGTCAAAATTCCCTGGCACATAAGGTTATATCCTACTCTTAGGTGATACATAGTGGCAGCTATTCATGCTGCTTTTTTAGGCCTACTGGTTATCATTAATTTTATAGCCATATGTGCTCTTAGAATATACTCTAGCATGCCTGCAAATTTACTACTGTGTTCAGAAGCCTCAATATACTCCCTAGAGTATAATAATTATTTAGAGAATATTCAGCTATTTACTTATCCATTAATATAACATTCATTGAGTAAACAGTGCATTTGTGAGTTTTCATATTTAGCAAGAATAACATGAAATTTTAGTCAGAAAAATTACATTTCACTGGTATGAAAAATGTGATAAATGTAAAAAGAGAAAAATCAAAGTTATTTCAGGTTGTATGTGAACAAATTAGGGAAGAGATTGGAGTGGTAGAAAGGGGAGCTGTTCTAAATAATTATTGAAGAAATGATAGATAGATATAAACAAATACATACATACATAAATAAATAATGCACAATTTAAGAGAATCACCCATGGACACCAGATTATTGGCATTTCTTAACAACTTTCTCTGGGGTCAATACAACAAAACCCACTCTTGCTGGGTGAAATCTAGGGCTACATTTCTGAACGTCACTGATTCATAAAACATAATGGACATTCTGGTTCAGAAAGGGCCTCCCATATCAATGTCTGGAGAAGGATGGTTGGGAAGACAGCATTGAGGAAGGGAGGGGTTGCATGTATAGAATACTCAAACTATATTTAGGGTTCCAGTCAGATGGTTCTCAATGCTAACTTGGCATCTGACATTCAGATACACTTATAGGAACATACATACATGATAAATAATGAAACCTCATTATAAAGAAACATCACATGGAGTATGGTGTGATATAGCCTTGAAATTTCCGAACAAACTAGTAATTATGAATTTCAGGTGTTGTTTATATAATCTGCCCTCTATAATTCATAACTAAATCTGTATTTTCCAATTTTAAGTGAATCTACAGATTGATCATAGGGCAAGAAATAATCAGATCTGTCACTTTTTAATCATGAAAATGGTTTGATTATTGCCCTCACAGACCTCAGTGTCTTCAGTTATAAAATGGTTTAAGAAACTGTTAAGAATTTTGTAAGCTCCAATGAGTTAAGATATAAAGTGCCTTCTAGCTAACAAACACAAGTGATAGGTCTATTATACATTAAAATAGCAGAAAAAAATCTTGAAGCAAATGTACAGCATCTGCATAACTGAACAGGTTTCACACAGAACTTGGGATCAGTAGGTTCTTTCTCTCTCAAGCTACAAAACTCAAGTGTTTATGAAAAGATTTAAGGTAGACATTCAATAGCACAAACCAGTGGCCATGGAGACTGCTACGCTGAAGTATGATTCTATCCTGATTCTTCCTAAGGTAGTAGGCCTCCCATACTCAATTTTTGCCTGGACCTCCAAACTCCAATTTTCATTGTCTCTCTTGTATCTTCACCTTGATTCTCTGTTCAAGGATAACATTAGCTTCTTTATTGGTTTTGGTCTCTCTCATACTTCAAAAATGTTCACAAGGCCTAAAATTTTACTCTTACTACTATATTCCTTTTTAATGTATGCACAGCCTAAAGGAAACAGGCATTCCTGTCCTTTGATTCCACTTATCAAATGTGTACAAAAGTTATTTAAAAAGAGAGAAAATGAGTTATTGGTGAAAAGGTGGTCATGATAATGTTAAACATCTTTTCAAAAAGCACAAATATATTTTATCAGAAATTTAAGAGGTTTACTACTAGAGAATATTTTTCACTGCTTTATTCTCCTGGTCCCCTGACCACTGCACAACCCTCACCCCAGAACCTGTAACACTGGATTCTTTGAACTAACCTGCTGAAACATCTGCATCCATATTCAAATTTCATGTTGTGCACTTACTCATCTCTATCAACTCTATTCAACACAATCCTAAGCATATTATAACAACTAATTGGTAAAAGGAAGAATTATTTTCCCTATATTCTGCCCAAATTCTAACAATAGGGATACAATTTCAGTAGAACTAACAATTCCCTATTCACCAGGACCTGCATTGCCAACTAATGTCTTCCTCTGGCTTTTCACTGACAGACAGTCCAATATCTAAGTAGGCAAGGCTGAGGATGGTAAAGAAGCTGTGAGACTCAAAAATTATCCACAGGTTCCAAACCTGCCTACCATGAATACCCAAAACTTCACCTGGGAGCAACCTATAAACCAATCAACAGAAATATGCATTATTTCCCAAGAAAAATAGGGGGAGGACTCTCACAGATTCAAAAATAAAAAGTTCATGGCTATTGCTGCTAATAAATAATGTGAGAATAAAAGATCTCAGAGATAAGATCATTAAAGTCATTGCATTTTACCTGGTGATTCTCTCATGATGTTCAGAGTTTTCAATCTCCTCCCTCAATTAAAAAAAAAAAATTAGGTATTCCTAACTCATACCACAGGTATATTTTGGTCTCTAGGAGGGAAACTATGGAATTTCTCACACTGAATTATTCTTAGGGTAGCCACTAGTATTAATTATGCAAAATCCAAACCAGCCCTCTGGATCCTCATTTCCTACCTGCTTTATCCTGCCCCTGCCATTCTATTTACAATTTTAACCACTTGAATGTGATTAAAAAGGGAAATGTGAGGGTATATAGATAGTAATAGAGTAAAAACTTTAAAAAAAAAATCCTTGGAACTACACTACACAAACAGTGAACCCTAAGTTAAGCCATGGATTATATAGTCAATAGAACAGCTATAGAAATGTGCCATCATTAATTATAACTAATATTCCAAATCAATGCAAGATGTCCATAACACAGTGGTGTATGGGTTTCTGTATTTTAAGCATGACTGTTCTGTAAACCAAAAATTTCTCTAATGAAAAAAAATGTATAGAGACTAAGTGTACATATATGAAAATATTTCCTGTCTATATATTTAAAGTTTCACTCACAAAAGTCCATCAAGTAGCTTGTATTAGCTTTTTTTTTTTTTTTTTTTTTTTGCCACATAGCAAGTTACCACAAACACCATTTATTACCCAGCAGTTTCTGTGGGCCAGAAATCTGTGTGACATCTCAGGCAGATCTCACTGACTTCCACAGTAAACAGTGCCTCAAACAGGGGTAATCCTGAGGACTTTAGAGACATCTAGACACTATAAGCAGGGCAGACAATCCCAGGAAATTGGTGTCCCATCAGTAGGCCTTACCTTGGAAGATATGATAATCTATCTCCCCAATGTACCTGAGTTAGATTCACTTCTAATTTTCCTACATATGGTAGTTCTGCCCCCTTCTTTTGAACCTATATTTAGCACTATACCCATTAAATATGTGTTCCAGAGACTTAAATCTTCTGGCTGTTCATATGCTGATTGAGCCCTGAATCTCAGCAGCATTGCAGCCAACACCTACTCTCCTGTTCATCAGACTCACTTGGGACAACTAACTAATGGGTGATGATGGACAATGCCCATCCCACCAAAAAAGAGAGTATCTACAATTGCAAGCAAGGCAATTCTATTGATCCTCTCCATGGGATCTAAGCCCCCTCTCAATCAGAAACACAGTGGGTGTCACCATCCCAAAATCCTCAAGATTGAGAGATGAACAAACATAAGGGGGGAATGCAACTATGGACTAAAGTAAACTTATTAAAATAGTAATGGAAGAACTTGTACCACTGATATAAAGACAGCGGTCTCCAGAGGCTCTGAGATGAGGAAGAAGGAATAGGTGTAGCGTGGAGCAGTTTTGGAACCTTGAAATTGTACTGTTTGGCATTATGATGATCAATATAAGCCATTATACATTTTGTCAAAACCTATAAAATGGTGTGGTGCAAAGTGTTAAAGATAATGTAAACTATACACCATGCTTAGTTGCAATACTTCAATATGTGTTCAACAATTGCTAACAAATATACCATACTAATTAAATGTGTTGTTAATTGGGTAAAGTGTGGGACAGGGAGGAGCTGGGGTATATGGGAATCCCCTGTATATCTCTTTTTTGGAATTTATTTGACATTTATTTAGATTTTTTTAAAAATATATTTTTAAAAAGATATTTAGATTACATAAATGTCACCAAAAAAAAAAAAATATGGGATTCCCATATACCCTGCTCCCCACACTGCCTATATTTGCCCCCATTAACTACATCCCCCATTAGTGTGGTACATTCATTGAAACTGATGAACACATTTTGGAGCATTGCCACTAAGCATGGATTATAGTCTACACTGTAGTTCACACTCTCTCCCACACAATTCTGCAAGTTATGGAAAGATATGCAATGGTCTGTATCTGTCATTGCAATGTCACTCAGGACAACTGCCAAGTCCCCAAAATGCCACCGTGTTACATCAGTTTTCCCTCTCCCTGACCTCAGAACCTCCAGTGGCCACTGCCTCAACATCAATGATATAAATCCACTTTAGTCCATAGTTCAGTCCTCAATCCTGAGGACCCTGGGATGGTGATGCCCACTCAACCTCTAATTGAGAGGGGGCTTCAGTCCCATGTGGCCAATGGATGGGACTCTTTTGCTTGCAGTTGTAGACATTCTCAGTTCCTTGGTATGGTGGTTGTACATCATCACCTCCTTGCCTTGTGCCCTGGATGAGTCTAATGAACTGGAGAGTAGGTGTTGCAGCTCTGTTGAGGCTCAGGGCCCAGCTGGCATGTGGACAGTCCAAAGATTCAAGTCCCTTGGATGTACACCTACCAACTCCAGCACCAACTATAGGTTCAAATAGAAGGGACAAAGAGCCATGTGTAGGGAAACCACAACTGACTCTAATTCTATACACTGGGAAGCACAAACCCTAAAGCAGGTCCCACTGGCAAGGCACCAAAGTTATGAGTTATCTACCTTGACTATAATGCCTGGGTGTCTCTAGAGCCCTTAGGAGCCCTGCCATTTGGGGTAGTGTCTAATTTGGCAGGCAATGAAATCCTGCTGAGATATGTATAAGCATGTCTGGAATGACCTCCTGACTCACTTTGAAGTCTCTTAGCCATATAAACTCACTTGTTTTTACATTTTTCCCCTTTTGGTCAAGGTCTTTTTCCTGTTGCATTGCTAGTTGGTGCTTGATAGTAATCTCTCAGTGTCAGGGAGGCTCACCCTGGGAGTCATGTCCCATACTGTGGGGAAGTTATTGTATCTATATGCTGAGTTCAGCTTAGAGAGAGGCCACATTTGAGCAACAAGGAGGCTTTCAGGAGGTAATGCTTAGCCACCCTATAATATTATGATAAGTTTCAATTTCAAGGGTAAAAGTTCAGAAGCTGAAGTGGCTAAAGTGATTGAGTGCCTTTCTCCCACATCAGAAGGTCCCAGGATCAGCTCCCAGTGCCTCCTAAATAGAAGACAAGAAGAGAAGATAAGCAGACACAGAAGAACGCATAGTGAGGGGCACAGAGAGCAGACAGCGAGTGCAAGTGGCAAGGAGTGGGGGAATAAAAAAATAAAATAAAATTTTTTAAAAAAGAGTAAAGGCTCATAAGCATGGTCATCAATATCAAGGGTCCATCAATGGACCATTCTCTTTCATTGCCTCTGTACTCGGGGGATTCTTGCTCTTTCATCAGAGAGTGTGGCAGGGTTACCCAGGATGGGAATTCAATATTCTTTCAGTTATTGTGTGAATCTCCACCCACTGTGACAATGCCCCATTAACCTTTGAACATATTTATATGCCTAATATGTAAGCCCATGTGAACCTTCTCCAATGTATCCCCTTCATTGACACCCCACACAAATGGTCCTCCCCCACAACAGTTGTAACCCTTCTGTGATTCAAAACTTTTTAAAAAATGAAGCCAATAAAATAGCCAAATACAATTAACAAGAAAATGAAACAATAATGATAGTTTTAAAAATAAAGGGAAGCAGATGTGGCTCAAGAGATTGAGCTCCTGTCTACCATATAGGAGGTCCAGGGTTTGATTCCTGGGGCCTCCTGGTGAAGACAAGCTGGCCTGAGCAGAGAGCTGGCCCACATGGAGTGCTGGTCCATATGACGTGCTGGCCTGTGCAGAGAGCTGGCTCAGCAAGATGATGCAACAAAAAGAGACACAGAGAAGAGATAATAAGAGACACAGTAAATGAGGGAGCTGAGGTGGCACAAGAGATTGAGCACCTCTCTCCCACTGTGGAAGATCTCAAGATCACTTCCCGGTGCTGCCTAAAGAGAAGACAAGCAGACACAGAAGAACACACAGTGAATGGACACAGAGAACAGACAATGAAAAGGGGGGTAGCAGTAATAAAAAAATAAATCTTTAGGAAAATAGGAAATAAAACACCAAAAAAATTAAAAAAGTTTGAGATAATAAAAAATAATGAAAATTATAATTTTTTATGACATTTTGCCTTTCATCACTGTAAGACTTGTTGTCCTGTATGTACTGTAATACCTGTTGTCCTGTATGTTCTTCCATTTAGTCTCCCAATGTCTTACATTTTTCATTTTGTCTTCAAAGACATTTTAGGTGACTGCAATGTCATGTACAGAATATAGGAGACTCCCATATATCCAACAATCTTCCCCTTTTCCCCTTTCCCCTACTATTAATAATATTTTATATGTGGGTGGTACATTTGTTACAACTAATGTACAGATATTGAAACATATCTACCAACCATGGTCAGTGGTTTACATTATGGTTTACATTTTGGACCATACACTTTTATAAATTTTGATGAAATTTAACATAGCCTGTATCATTCATTGCAAGATTACGTAGAACACTTCCATCACCCTCTAAATGCCACCTGTTCCATCTATTCTATTCCTCCCTCCCCCTCCCCTCAGGACCCATGGCAACTACCAGAGTCATAGTTACTTGCAACAACACTGAAGGCTTGACACACTGCTTGGACCTCCACTATTGGGCACTGCCCACACTCTTGAAAGACTCTTGCCCCTCTATTTGAGAACATAGCAGGTCTCCCCAGGATGGGATTCCAGCACCTTTCTGTTCATTATGTGGATCTCCACCCACTGATATAACATACTATGTCAAGATGAACATTTACATGCTCCCAGAAGCCTGCCTCTGGTGTGCCCTTTCCTGAATGCCACAGGAATAGGGTTGCTGGGTTGAAGTTAGTGCATATTTAAAATTTTAATACTAGAGGCAGATACCTTTGAAAAGGGGCCATCTCAGTTAAGATACCAACAGCAGTCTATGAAGGGTTGAGGCTTTACTATGTCCCACCAGCCATGGGTGTTATCATTCTTTTGACTGTTGTCCAGCTGGTCCCAGAACAACAAATGGAATCACATGTCCAACCTTTGTCCAAGTCTCAGTGTGAAAATGTGTCATCTTTGAATTCAGCCATGATTAGTATGGTGAAGAAAATCAAAGTGGGCATGCTGGTGAAGTTGGTGGGATACCTGGTGCCTACTTTTCAGTGTGGGTACTTCTCTTTCATCACCAACTTCCTCCACAGCTACAAAGATTTGGCTACCACCCAAGAGGTCCTGGGCCTTCTCTTCACAAAGTGACCACCTCACCCCAGCAGAGCCAACCATTTGCCACATATTAGCAGTATGTCTAGGGAGTGTCATTTCACCTCTCTGAGCATAATCTGGCTCCTCTGATAAGTGGGGTGGAGAGAGGATCAACTTAATAGGTTTGATAAGAGAATTAATGGGGATTATCCATGGAAAATGTGCACCCAGTGCCTAGCTCTGGGTTAAAGCCTGCTGGCATGCTGTGGTTGTTTACATTTATCATTTTACTCTCCCTATGAAGAAGAACTCTGACTCACCCTTCTCTGGCTCTGTGGTCATAGTCAAAACCATTTTCACATTTCTAAAAGATCTGAGGTTCATCACATTTCTAAAAGAAGACCTGAGGTTCTTCTTGGGGGCCCCCATCATTTGGATGGCTAAAACAGGGTATCCTGGGGACTAGCAGAGAAGACTCAGGCCCTCTCAGTTACCTGGGAAGGTGCTGGTTGGGGCTCATTCATTCCTCCAATACATACTGAATGCCTGCTATTTGTAGACACATCTCTAGGCATTTAGCATAATTTAATGAACAAGTGTGACACAATTCCTGTCCCCTAGGCTACAATTCCAGTGGGGAGTCAGTTACAATACACATCGTACTCAGGTAGTGTACAAAGTACATTTGAAGTAATACCACTTGGCCTTCTCTAACTAAGGGTGCATTCTCCTGTATACTGAAAGAGCTGGTGACCTGTGGACCACTTGAAAAAGTGAGTACACTTTGGGAGAATAAGAGGGTCTCTTGTCTCCAAAAAACAGTGAGTATCTGTGGGTATGGGGGGACTGTGGCTCAGGCAGGGCTAGGCTGAACCCTGGGTCACACACTTGATGATTCTGCCTCTAGAGGGCAGCAGTCTGGGAGCTTCCCGTGTAGGAGGAAAGTTGTCAAGGGGAGCTCTGGATGTAGCCCTGGGTACTCTGGGGAGGAAAGGGGAGACTGGGATCTCAGGGCCAGCCTTTGAGAGACTCCATCCCCACCACAGCCCATTTCCAGCTCTCTGCCCCACTCAGTCCTCTCCACTCCATAGGCAGGTCCCAGAAAGGGATGCGTGGTGAACAACCCACTCACAAATCTCAGTCAAGGGAACCCAGGTGCCTTAGGGCTGAGTAAGATTTGATCCCCACCTATCAGAAGAATATTATCAGTGGAAGGAAGATACTCAAATGTGGTACTCAGAATAATGCAGCATGTTGGAGCTTGAAATACACATTGAGTTGCAATGACAGTCCCTGGGAAAGCTGAGGCATGAGGACATACTCTGCTTGATCTCATATCTACCAAATATTTGTGATCACAGTGCAATGAACAGAGCAGACACAGCTCCTCCTGGCCCTTATAGAATTGGGAGTCCTGTGGGTAGAGGGGCCAAGAAAGACAGAAAAGTACTTCAGGCTTCCCTGAAGATGGGCAAAGCTGGGCAGACTGGTGATTGAGAGCCCCTCAAATTGAGACTCTTTGTTGGAACTCTGCTCAGTGACTCTGCTACTGCCAGGACAGCCAGAGAAGGGTTGGGGTATGGAGTGTGGGTTGGCCTGGCCTGCAGGGTGCTACAGGAGGGCAGTGTGGAAGGAAAGGCCAGGACTCTGAATCTGTTTTCCTCCTGACTACCCCCAGTGACATTTACTTCATGCAGAGAACCTGGCTATATGGATTCTAAGAGGATTCCTGTCAACCCACAGACTTTCCAGGTCTGCATGTGCTGGTGGCCAACCTATGACTCAATCTGCCTGGATCAGAGCTGGAGCAGTTTGCCCAGCTTCTCCTTACACAACATGAGCAGGCAGAGACCATTCAGGCAGAGGCAGAGGGTGAGCAGGAGTGGGGGTGGGTGCCCCTGGGCAGCTGATGGGAAGATTAGGGGGCAGGACACAGGGAAGAGCCTCAGAAGCTGATGTTGGGCCAGGAGCAAAGGATGAGAAACCTCAGACCACACATCTAGTGGATTATAGTCTGGGAGGGGTTCCTGGGGTGAGGTGTTTGGGATTAGGCTTCTCAAAGGCAGTGGGATATTTTGTCACTCTGAAAAGCAATGAGATGGAAATCACATGGGTAAGGTTTTCTCCTCTTGCAGCTTCAGCACCAATTCCAGAGCCTGGCCTACAATCAGACCTTGAGCTAGACTTCTGTGCAGCACCAACTCTGCCACCAGCTCCAGATCCAGATCCAATTCCCAGATTGGAGGCAGCTCAAAGTTTAGAGGCATCTCTACAGCCAGCTGTAGTACTCACTCAGTCAGCTGCTCAAGAGCTAGAGAATAAGAAAGTTAACTCCTCTCCCAACCGAACACATCCCTTGAGAGAGAGAGAGATGCTCTTCCCATGAGAGAGGGGGACCCAGCTGGGACATATTGATGTTTCATCTCAGGCCCCTGCAAATACCAAGGGCCACTGCTTCCTGGGCTTTAGGAGAAAAGAGAAAGGAATTAGTGGGGAGAGAAGATTTGAGGGGGAGGTGTGAGGGTGTCTGAATTTCTGTTTAAAAGATAAAGGAAAGCATTTGGGTAGGGACAATAGATCTTTTGTTCTAAATAGTAATTTGTAGACCTGAATATTCCATTAAATTCTTCTTTCTATGATAGCCTGAGTTCAGTTTTTTAATAAATAGTATTTTATTGTAAACTATGATTTTGCCTCATTTTATGTAACTGCTTGCCTTGAATACATAAGCAATCTTCATTAGCATAATTTTGAAAGTTACGTTTTTGAGAATCATTACTGCAGAATGAATCCAGGACCTCATACATGGGAAGCAGGCACTCAACCACTGAGCTATATCTGCTCCCCTGGAGTTCAGGTTTGTTCCTTCATTTCCATGTTAATTTATTTTTTTTCTCTTGCTTCTTACATAATTAAAACTATGTCCTGGGGAGTGGATGTGGCTCAAGCAGTTGAGTGCCTGCTTGCCACATGGGAAGTCCCAGGTTAGGTTCCCTGTGTCTCATGAAAAAACAAACAGCAAGCAAAGCAAACAAAAAAGCAAACAACATATGTGGTCCCGGGTTCAATCTCTGGCCCTGGTACCTCAAAAAAAAGAAAAAAAACAAAACTGTGTCTTACACTGTATTTTATTTTTCATTTTTATTTTTAATATACTTTAAATTTTTTTCAAAGATACTTAGATTACATAAATGTTACATAAAAGATATAGGGGATTCCCATATGCCCCTCTCCCTCTACCTCCCACATTTTCCCACAATAACAACATCCTTCATTAGTGTGGTACATTTGTTACAATTGAACACATTTTGGAGCATTGCCACTGAATATGGGTTATGGTTTACATTCTAGTTTACACTCTCTCCTGCACAATTTTGTAAGTTATGGCAAGATATATAATGGCCTGTATCTGTCATTGCAGTGTCATTCAGGACAATTCCCAAGTCCTGAAAATGCCCCCATATTACACCTGTTTTTCCCTCTCCTTCCCCTCAGAACCTCCGGTGGCCACTGCCCCCACATCAATGATATAATTTCTCCCACTGCTAGAATCACAATAAGTCTATAGTAGGATACCAGTAAGTATCCTCAGGATTCTGGGATGGTGATACCCACTCCACCTCTAATTGAAAGGGGGCTTAGATCCTATGGGGCAGAAGGATGGGATTATCTAGCTTGCAGTTGCAGACTCTCTCTGTTCCTTGAGATGGTTGTTGTGCATCATCATCTCCTTGTTAGTTGTCCTGGGTGAGTCCAATGAACTGGAGAGTAGGTGTTGTTAGTCTTGAGATTCAGGGCCCTGCTGGCACAAGGACAGCCCAAAGATTTAAGTCTCTTGGACATACACCTACCAACTCCAGTACTAACTATAGGTTCAAATAGAAGGGGCAGAGGAGCCATGTGTATAGATGCTACAACTGAGTCCAACTCTGCCACACTGGGGATCATAAATTCCAAAGTAGGGCCCATTGATAGGGCACCAAACTCCTGAGCTGTCTGCCTTGCCTATAGTGTCTGGATGTCTCCAGAGCCCTCAGGAGCCTCATTATTTGAGGCAATATTTACAGTGGCAGTCAATGACATCCTGCTGAGATGTGTATAAACATGTCTGGAATGACCTCATAACACACTTTGATGTCTCTTAGCAATACAAACTTATTTGTCTTTACCTTTTCCCCCTTTTGGTCAAGGTCTTTTTCCAGTTGCATTGCTAGTTGGTGCTTGGTAATAATCTCTTGGTGCCAGGGATGCTCATTTCCAGGAGTCATGTCTCATGGTGGGGGGAAGGTAATGCATTTATATGCTGAGTTTGGCTTAGAGAGAGGCCACATTTGAGCAAAAAGGAGGCCCTCAGGAGGTAACTCTTAGGCAGCCTATAACACTAGGCTAAGTTTCAATTTCAAGAATAAAGATTCATAAGTACAGTGATCAATATTAAGGGCCCATCAATGGGCTAGCCTCCTTCACTAGTCATTGCCCATATACTCATGGGATTCTTGCTGTTCCATTAGAGAATGTGGCACAGCTACCCAGAATGGGAATTTGATATTCTTTTGGTTATTGTGTGACTCTCCACCCACCATGACAATGCCCCATGAACACTTAGACACATTTATATGCCTTACAGGTATGCCCCATGTGAACCTCATCCCATGTATCCTCCATCACTAACACCCCACACCAATGTTCTTCCCCTGTCACAGTTGCAACCCTTCTGTGATCCAAAACTTCAAAAATGAAGCCAACAAAAGAATCAAATAAAATTAATAAGAAAATGAAATAATAATGATAGTTTTAAAAATTACAAATAAAATGCAAAAATTTTTTAAAAATTTTAACAATAAAATATAATAAAACATAAAATTATACAAAAATTTGACACTATGTCTTTCCTCACTGTAAGATATGTTGTCTTGTATGAACAGTGATGTTTTCTTTCATTTATTTCCCCAGAGTTTTATTTTTTTCATTTGGTCTTCAAAGAAGATTTAGGTTACAGAAAAATGATGTACAGAACATAGGGGATTCCCATATACTCAACATCCTACAGCTTCTCCTTTCCCCTATTAATAACATTTTACATATGTATCATACATTTGTTACAATTGATATTCAAATATTGAAAAATTCCTACTAACCATGGTCAATGATTTACATTATAGTTTACAGTTTGGACAATACACTTTATAAATTTTGATGAAATTTAGCATAGCCTGTATCCATCATTGCAAGATCATGTAGTACAATTCCATCACCCCCAAAATGCCCCATGTTCCATCTATTCTATTCCTCCCTCCCTCTCACCTCAGGATCCACAGCAACCACCAAACTTCACTCCTTGAAGAACAAGATTTATAGTTACTTACAACAACACTGAGGGCTTGACATACTGGCCTCTCTTCCAAATTTGCCAAGAGAACATTCTCAATGCTGTAGTTTCAACTACATATCCGTAAATCCCCTGTTCCATCCCCCAACCCTTCCCCCAGTTCCATGGACAGTCCAACTCATCCTCCCCGCCCTATCCCCCTCACAAACAATCACCTCCCAACCAAATAGCATCACTGCAACACAGTCATGACCATTCTCTGCACAACTACACCCTTCCACCTTATCATAAATTTTGCCCATATAGGCATTGGCTCACAACAAATTGGTTTTAGGAGAGAAGAGACAGGAATTAGTGGAGAGGGAGTATTTGGGGGTGAGGTGGGAGGGTGACTGAATTTCTGTATAAAAAGCAAGGGAAACAATTTGATTAGGGACAGCATATTTTTTGTTGTAAATAGCAATTTCTCAACATGAATATTCCATTAAATTCCTCTTTCTACATTAGTCTCGTTTTCAGTTTTTTTCATTCTTTTCCTGTGTTAATTTAAATGAGATAAAGACTTTATCATTCCTCTTTGAAATAAAATTCTTGAGGGTAATCAATTACTATTCATGGGATCATTTAGAAGGTTCACCCACCCTTCTCTGGCTTACTGAAGGAATGCAAAAGTCCCCATGTTTCATAGCAGATGTGCATTTCAGTATCATTATACTGGGGAAGTTGTTGAGACAGCCCATCAGAGCTACCTGGATGAGGGTTGAAGGGGTGTTCACAGGGCACAACAACAACCTCTGAAATGTGAGTGTCCTTAAAACTCACATTATCAAGGACTGTTTCCTAACACAAAGCAGTGGCTTCTCTCTACACCTTAGGAGATGAAAGTAAGAGAAGTAGTGCAGTGGGTTCTTAGGAAAACCATCACCTAAACAATAGAAAAGAACCCAGGGATATATGAAACAGGAGGGGACATCAATGGTAAGTGATATCATTTCCTGTGTTGTCAGACACGTGAAAACAACACAGCTTGCATAGGCATTATTTTGTGGGGATTTTTGTTTCATGACAACTTGGATGCATCTTTATCTCTTTATAGTCCCTTTCCTGAACTTTATATTCTGCTCAGTGCTAGGAGGCCCTTGACAAGTGGTGCTTACTGTGTGACTTGATGTTTGCTTTGATTTTAGATGTGTGCATGTATGTGTGGGTTGTGGGCCCTGGGATTGAGAAGCAGGATTCTCACAACTTTTGGGCAAAACATAGGATAAAAACATTTGCCATGCACTGGGTAAAGGGTCTGTCTTTCCTCTGTGATTCTATTCTACCTATATCCAATACCAGATCAGTAGCACCACAAAGAGAGGGAGCTGTGATTGTGGTTCTTCCTGAGAATGACAAGAAGAAGCACTTTATTGATTTCATCACACAGAGTCATCTTAAAGCATTCATATTATTCTGTGGTGACTTTATTGTTACCATTTGAAAATTGTTTCTAGGTTCATATATGTAAATTAATGTTCACAACCAGACCAGAAATATGATATTCATTATCTCTTCAAGAGAGAATGGTTTATATACAGAGGGCAGGTGAATACTCAGGTTCTCAGGCACACTATGAATACTTACACCTAAACTACCCATTTTTTGTTAACCTGAACTCTCACACAAGCTCATTGTCATCAAATCCATCCATCCCACACTCCCATCCATCATCCCTCACCTTTTTTTCCTTGTTACTCACCTTAGCCCCCTCCTTCACTCCATCATTTTCTTCCTCCCACACAGATCTCCCTCATTCTACTTTTTCATGTTCCTGCACACCACCCCTACTCATCCATGACAGCCACCTGTGCATCTTCTTTCTGTTGTTTCTTTTCATCAATCCTACCCTTTATGTTCCTTTCCTTTCTTCCTTCCATTCCTCCTTTCAACATCCCAACTATTCATTCACCTTCTGCATTTCCTCCCTCTGCTTTTCCCTTCTCTCCCACTTTTATCCATCCTTCCATATTTCTCCCATCCACCTTTCTACCCCCATCCCCTTATCTTCTTCCTAGATTCTTTCCTATTTACTCTCATTCCATATGTCTATCAGCATTTCCATTAATTTTCCATTCTCTTTTCCTCTGTCCTCCTTCCTTCTTTTCCTTCTTCCGTATTCTTCTTCCTACCAGATGAAATCTCATCATCTCATCCATCCTTTACATCTTTCTCTCTTCACTTGCATGTTTCACCTACACTTAAGTTTGTTCATCCTCTCATCTGTCTCCAACCTCATATACTTCTACAATGCTCACCCATCTCTTTCCCAAGTAGCATTAGATTAGTTATTTTCCACTATCATTCACTCTATCAATTTCATGATAAATTTAATCAAAAGATACTTATCTCATACATCATTTACTCTTTAAATAATCAATAACCACTATTGTCAACTTTGATTTTTTTAGTGCACTCCCATTTGCAGCAGTTTTAAAAATCATAATATCCAGTTAACAAACTACTGGTGTCCTTTGCAGTGGGCACTATTGGAAGCCTCCCAAATATCATCACTGTGCAGTTTGAGAATATTTTATGAATTCCAAAAGACAAAGATCATGTTTGTAAACTAATCTATTCCTTTGGATGTGATACCTTTTAATTGCTTTTAGTTCAGTTGAGAGGCCTTTGATTAGATTACTTAAGATTGCTGTAGAACTTTATATTGGACTACCACAGTGAGGCATGACTCAGGTTGAGTCTCAACCCCCTTGCTGGGTCTGATATAAATGGACTCACTAAGAAAGAAAGAAAGAAAGAAAGAAAGAACTCTGCCATCTTTGATTCTGCCATGTGAGAGAAAGGAGGCTCAAACAGCTGAGACCCCAGGAAGAGATGAGCTCTTCACCTGATAGCTTACAGCTGAACTTGGGAAGGGACCAGAACAAACAAGACTGACATAGGATGCCCAGAAAGAAACAATCCCTGTGCCTGTAGAGAATGGACTACAGGGACACTTAAGCAAGAAGCTCTAAAAGGCTGGGATAACAGAGAAGCTCAAGAGGATAGGGTAAACCCAGAGGGGAAGGCTGGAACCTGGGCAGTGTTCAGAAGCCAACTTGCTTCACCATATGGATCATGATTAGTTGAGTTTGGTGAGAAAGCTCAACTGAGAGTACCTCACTTTGAATTTCCATGGCCTTGGAACTGAAAGTTTTTTCCCAAATAAATCCCCTTTCTAAAAGCCAACAGATTTCTGGTACTTTGCATTGGAAGCCCTTTGGCAAACTAAGACAATCACCTTCCTCCTTATTAAGAGCACCCTGTTTATTTTGGGGACCCTCTCCAAAGGAAGGTCAGGCCTTGCCTATCCATCTTCCCATGGGGAAATTTGGTTACAATCATACATTCAGTATAAGGCCCATTCAGCCAGAAAAGGAATGTCATCCAAGCTTGGAAATGAGGTCATGCTCTTTCTCCCTAACTGAAAGGACTCAAAATTTCTTAGTTTGCATTATGATTTACATTTGGAATGTACACTTTTATAAATTGTGATGAAATATAAAAAGGCCTGTATCTGTTGCAAGACCATGCAAAAGAATTCTAATGCCCTAAAAATGCCCTATTTTCCATCTCCAAAATCTAAATCATAATGTAAATCATAGACGTGCTTAGTAGCAATGCTTCAATATTGTACATCAATCATAACAAATGTACCATCCACATGTTAAATGATATTAATATGGGAGAGTGTTGATTATATGGAAATGCTTTATATTCTCTACATGACTTTTCTGTAATGTAAAACTTCTTTGAAGAAAAAATGAAAAAAAAAAAAAGACACAGGGGGACAATACAGAAGAAAATGTAACTGGGCATACAAGACAACAGAGCCTACAGTGATGAAAGACAAAAGGTCTAAATTTTAAAAAAATATCTTAAAATTTTTTTGTATTTTATTTGTTATTTTTAGAACTATCATTATTATTTCATTGTTAATTAATTTTATTTGGTTATCTTCTTGGCTTCATCTTTGGAGAGGTTTTGGATCACAGAAGGGTAACAACTGTGGCATGAGAGGATCATTGGTATGTGTTGCGGGTGATGGGGGTATGCATGGGAGGGGGTTTGTAGCAGTTTGGTATTGTTTATGAAATCCAAAAGTAGATATTAGATTGTGTTTGTAATCTGGTTTGTTACTCTGGGCATATTAGATTGTATTAGACTCAGAGATTTCACTTTTACTTTATTAAATCAAGATTAGGGCTTTTATTTGATGACGTTATTAGGGCAACTTGGTTTGAGTCCCTGCTTACACCTAACCTAAAGCTGTGAGCTATATAAATGGATGCTCAATCAAACACAGGGATGTAAATACAAGGAGAAGGAGAACACAGAAGCAGATACACAGGAAGAGAGATTGTTCCATAGACATGGCCCCAGAATGAGAGATGAGCCTAATAGTCTACAACTGACCTTGTGGAGAGAATAGAGCAGCTGAGCCCAGAAAGAAATGAGCCCTGGGGAGGGGGACGAGTCTTATGCCAGCCTACAGCTGAGATTAGAAGAAGGTGGGGCCACCAGCCTAAGAGGAAGACAGAACCCTCACAAACATCATCCGCCATCTTGCATCAACATGTGGCACAGACTGTGGGTAAGAAAGTACCTCTCACAGTACCTTGAGTTAGACTCTTTAGAGTCTGGCAACAGTAAGCTTCTATCCCAAATAAATACCCTTTATAAAAGCCAACAGATTTTGTGTACTTGCATCAACATCCCTTTTGGCTAATACAGAATTTGGTAGCAAACAGTGGGTTGGTGCTTTTGCAAATACCAAAATGCTGAAATGGTTTTATAAATTGGTAAGGGATGTTTTTTGAAGGAATTGTGAGATGCTTGATGGCAAAGCCCTAGATTGCTTTGACTGTTGGTAGAAATGTGGATGCTAAAGAGACATTTTATGTGGCCTTAGATGTAAATGATGAAACTATTATTGGAAACAAGGAAAGGTGATCCAAGTTTCAAAGTCACAGAGAACTTAGTGAGATTAACTCCTGATGTTTTATAGAAGACAGAATTTGAAATGGCAAGCCTGGGAATTTAGCTGAAGAATTTTCCAAGGTAAACTCAGAGAATGCAGCTTGACTTCTCCTTGCAGCTTATAGCAATATGCTAGATGTGAGCGATAAGCTGAGAATTGAATTGTTGGGCACAGAAAACCAGAAACTGATTTCAGAAATTCCAACCCTCTGGAAATCAAGTCCCCAGATGATAATGCACCATTTGAGGAATTAACTAAACGTGGAACTTATAAGTCAGGGTTGAACATGCAGTTATCCAGGAAGAACTTGTGGAAAATCTTACCGTCTGATAGCTTGGACTCCTGTTTCCTGCATGCTAAACCAACAAGCTTTTTGAGAGAGTTGTATGAACAAAATTACTGTCAGCCTGGACTGAAAGGAACACATAGTGGAAAGATAGAAGGGAAAATGGCTTTAAGAGAAAAGCCATGGAAGCTGAGATCTGGAATTAAGACACCTCCTTGGGTCAAGAGGGGAACCCCACCCATGAGTACAGAGAGGATGATTTTGCCCTGGCAGTTGAAGAGGGTGGATGTTCCTGCCCACTTTTCTTGGAAAGTTTTGCTGCCTCAGAGTACAGAGATCGTGAAGCACATTCTTCAAGGGTTAGGGAGCGTGAGCTCAACACCCAATAGGTTTAAGAAAGATGGGCAAGTCTGCCATGGATTAGGGAATTCCAGTTTGCCAACTCTTTGCTCTTAGAGGGTTGGGGTGGTATGCCAAAGATTAGGGTGGATGTTGCCTTTACCTCATTGTACTAGGGGGGTTAAGACTACCCAAGAGATTGGGGAAGTTGTAGCCTTCACTCCAATGCTCTTGGAGTGTGATGTTTGGAGCTGGGTCACCACCCAGATGCTTGATGAGGTTGGAACCAAGAAAATGGCCATTTGGCAAGCCTGTGGAAAGGATGGGTCCCCATGACATGCCAGGGAGAAGAAACGATCATCTTAAGAATAGCTCTCAGACTTTGAAACCTAATGAAGTATGCCCTGCAGGTTTACAGAACTCTAGGGGACATGTGACTCATGTTTTTCTCCCAAATTCTCCTTATAGCAATGCAAATGTTTATCCTTTGTATGTCCCTTTGTATATTGGAAGCAGATAAATAGTTTTGTAAGTTTCAGAGGTATAGAGCCATATAGAACTTTGCCCCAAGACAAACTGTGTTTCTTTAAACTGATTGTGATAAGATTTTGTACCTAACATTGTTACTGGTTTAAGGTTTTTTTTTTTAATATTGTAATGTCTTTTTGTAATTCAGAGGGTGAACTGTAGCAGTTTAGTATTGCTTGTGAATTCCAAAAAATAGATATTTGATTGTGTTTGTAAACTGGTCTGTTCCTCTGGTCTTATTGTATTAGACTGAGAGGTTTCACTTTTACTTTATTAAATCAATATTAGGAAGATTGTGGGATATGTCTGATGGGTTAGACAGACAAGGCTTAGCTCTCACTAAAACAATGAAAAAAAAGCCAGAGCCTACCATGGGGACCTGCTTTGGGGCACAACAAACCAGAACACTGCTTACCAATTCCCAGAAGAGTGAAAATCAGAGACACAAAGAAGCCAAAACAAGTAATTGTGAGTTATTAACCCCACCCCCCAGCTGCTGGGAAGGGCTCCCCTCACACACCCCTGAGATATTAAGTGAGGGCAAAACTCCTGGCTAATTGTGTATAATGCAGAGTAGAGCAGACATCTACCTCCATGTGAAGGTGCTCTGAGTCATCTAGGAAGGTACTGGACAGATAGGGAAGCCAGGAATAATAATAAGTTGCCTACCTTGGTGGGTGGAAGGAGCACACATATCCTGCCCTCAGGGTGGACAGACTAGATGGAGACCCTAGCCCCCTGCTCCAAATGGGAGTGTGATGGCAGATTCCCTGTGAGGAAGAGGGGTCTAAGAGGGTGGAGAGTGATTTATTTGCAGTGAGTTTAGCCAGGTGACCCCCCCTTGAATATTGAAAAGGATCCTGACTCAACAGGGAGAGTGGAGGGGGATTACCTCAGGCAGGCAGTCATGGCCAGCCACCTATGTAAAGAGAGGAATTACATCAGTGAGGAGGTAGAGACAGGTAGTGATCAGCACCACTTCAGCTGATTGCAGGGGATCTAACTTGTCCAAGGGAAAAGGGGTGGATAACCTTCTGAAAAGCTTAACTAACCCAAGGAAGCAGAATAGCTCAGTGGGAGAATTGCTACCTAGCATATATGAGTCACCAGTTCAGTTTCTGGCTCTTCCTTGAAAAGTGATTCACCAAGTTATTAGGCATCCAGCTGAAACTTTATGACAGGGAACATATATATATTTTCTCTGTATTAGCTTTTCTTGGATCTCTCTTTTTTTTTTTTAAGTTTCCTTTTCTTTTATTTCCCTTATTTTACTCACTAAAACCCAGCCCAAAACTTGCAGAAGACAGGCTGCAGGGTGAATGATTGAGGAACACCAGCAGCCTGAGAAGATCCTTAGGGTTCTAAGAGAGAAGGCTGTTTTTCTGTGCTTACATATTTTTGTTTTTTGTTTTTCTTCTGTATCCTTTTTTATTAAGTGAGTCACTGCTGTCTTGTTTCTTGCTTGTTTTGTAGCCCCTTCCTTTGTTTCTCTGCTTGTTTATCTTTCTCCCACTCCCCCTTTTATCCTTTGGTTTCTGATCTAGTCTATCTACACTATATTTTTTCACCCCTTCATCTTTATATCTTTTGTTTTCCACTGTTGTTATTTCATTCTTTTATATGGTCTACAATTTTTCTTGGATTGTATTTCTCCCTCTCTCCTTTTTTCTCTGTTTACTTTCTCTTTTTTACTTTTTCCTTTCTCTCTTTTCTCTTTTCTTTTCCCCTCTTCTCACCATTCCAGCTTTTTAATTCATTCTACAAATTTTTTCTCTATTTTGTTTCTTGTTTCATTGTTTCTATTCCACTTTCCTAATCTTATTCCTCTGTGCTTCTTACTCATGTTAATTTATCAATTTCCTGGGTCTCATATGGTTCCTTTCCTACTTTTTACTATTATCATTGCTATTATTCTTTTTGTCTTCCTATCACTTTCATTTATCTGCTCCTACATTTTTTCTTTCAAAGGAACATAGACAGATCGCTCTCACAAAAAATACTGAGTGGGGTGAAGATACTGCCAAAGTGAGCTGTTTTGGGAACCCACAGAGTAGGAGGTTTCAGGCCATTGATCTGGAGGAAGCTGGTTAAAGAGTCAAATTCCTCAAGGTGCCGCTGGCTTGATTCTTGGTTTTTATGTTTCCTCCTTCTTGATTTCCCCTTTTCTGTGTATACCAACCCTATCTCTTTTCCTTCCTTCACCTATATATCTTCTGCATTCAGTTGTTGTTCTTATATTCTACCTCTTTTTGTTTATTCCTCAATTTTTCTGGTTTTTATTTCTATTTCATCTATCTTGTTTTCATTCTTTTATTAACATATTTCTTTTCTCTCTCCCTCTCTCCTCATCATTCTGGACTTTTAATTCATTCTACATATTTTTCTCTGTTTGGTTTCCCATTTCATTCTTGGTATTCCACTTTTTAAAATCCTGTTACTTTACACTACTTACATGAGTTAAATATTCATTTTTGAAGGTCTTATATGGTTCTTCTTCTAATGATTACTATTATTATTACTATTATCCTTTTAATTTTCTTACCTCTTTCACTTTCTCTGGCCCTAATATTTTCCTTCAAGAGAACATAGACAGCAGCAAGTAAATAGAATAAGAACAAAGTGTCAAAAAGAAAACTTAACACACACACAAAAACAGCAAATAAATAAAACCCTACAGTAAAGAGAGAGCTAATCAACTGAATAAACCCCCTTCAAGATAAAAAGATTACCAGACAGCAAAAAAAATTTACAAACCATAGTAAGAAACAGGAAGACATGTACCAGTACAATGAACAAACTAAAAACCAAGAAGAGATGCAGATCATTGAACAATTAAACAAAGCTGTCTAAACAAATATCATGGACCAACTTAATGAAGTGAAGGAAAAGATTAAGGATATTAAGAAGACATTGGAAGAACATACTGAAGAAATTGGAAACATACATAAAAAGATAATGGATATGATGGTGATGAATGGCACAACCCAAGAAATAAAAAAGACACTGGATGCACATAGTAGCAGATTTGAAGAGGCAGAGGAAAGAATTAATGATGTGGAAGATAGTACATCTGAAATCAAACAGATAGTAGAACAGATAGATAAAAAGATAGAAAAAATCCTGCAGGAACTTAGGGATTAGAATGACAACACAAAATGTACAAACATATGCAATATAGGCATCCCAGAGAGTGAAGAGAAAGGAAAGGGGACAGCAGGAGTGTTGGAGGAAATAATGGCTGAAAACTTCCCAACCCTATTGAAGGAGATGGATGTACATGACCAGGAAATGCAGCACACGCCACACAGTATAAATCTCAAAACACCTACTCCAAGACATATTCTCATCAAACTCCCCAATGCTCAAGACAAAGAGAAAATACTTAAAGCAGCAAGAGAAAAGAGAACCATTACATACAAGGGAAGCACAATAAGATTAAGTGCTGATTTCCCATCTGAAACAATGGAGGCAAGAAGGTAGTGGTATGACATAGTTGAGGTACTAAAAGAAAAAAGAATTCCAGCCAAGAATTCTCTATCCAGGAAAGCTGGCATTCAAAAATGTTGGAGAGTTCAAAATATTCACAGATAAACAAAAATTAAGAGAGTATGCAAATAAGAAACCTACCCTTCAAGAAACACTAGAGGGAGTTCTCTGCATTGAAAGGAAAAACAGGAGAGAGAGAGTTGGAGGAGAGTGTAAGAACAACAAAAATGACAAAAAGAGAAATAAAAACAACACATGACATACATAAACCCAAAGAAAATATGGCTAATGTCAGACATTCTTTGAGAGTAATAACACTGAATGTTAATGGATTAAACTCACCAGTCAAGAGACACAGACTGGCCAAATGGATAAGGAAATATGACCCATCTACATGTTGGCTACAGGAAATCCACCTTAGAACCAGGGATTCAAGAAGTTGAAAGTGAATGGTTGGAAAACAAACCTACAAGAAAACAGTAACCAAAAAAGGGTGGGAGTAGCTATACTAATATTGGACAAAACAGACTTTAAATACAGAACTATTGAAAGAGACAAAGATGGACACTATATATTAGTAAAAGGGGTAATCTTTCAAGAAGAAAGGACAATCATAAACATTTATGCAGTTAACAAGTGTGCCTGAAAATACATGAGGCAAAACCTGGAAAAACTAAGTGGAGATATAGATGTCTCTATGATTATAGTGAAGGACTTTAATACACCATTATCACCTTTAGACAGAACATCTCGACAAAGAATCAATAAAGAAACAAAGATTTGAATAATACATTAGAGGATCAGGATCTAACAGACATATACAGAACACTACATCCAAATACAGTGAGATGTGCATTCTTCTTGAGTGCACAAAGATCATTCTCCAAGACAGACCACATGCTAGGCCACAGAAAAATTCTCAATGAATTCAGAATAATTGAGATTACACAAAGTAATTTCTCTGACCAAAATGGAATGAAGCTGGAAACCAGTAAGGGCCAGAGAACCAGATTAGGCACAAAGATAAGGAAGTTAAAAAAAAAAAACAGTCTTAGACAAACAGTGGGTTAAGGAGGAAATCTGAAAAGAAATCACTAACTATCTTGAAATGAATGAAAATGACAATACAACATAACAAAACCTATGGGGTGCAACCAAAGCTGTACTGTGAGGGAAATTAATAGCCAAAATGCAATTATCAAAAAAGAAGAAAGAGGTAAATTCGAAGATTTAACTGTACACCTGGAGGAATTAGAGAAAGAACATCAAACTAACACCAAAGGAAGTAGAAAGAAGGAAATAACAAAGATTAGAGCAGAACTAAATGAAATAGGAAATAAGAAAGCACTAGAAAAGATAAAGCAAAGCTTGTTCTTCAAGAAGATCGATAAAATTAATAAACCCTTAGACTAAAAAGAAAAAAAGCGAGAAGATGCAAATCCACAAAAAAAGAACTGAGAAAACGGATATCACCATACACCCAAAGAAATAAATAGTATCATAAGAGGATACTTTGAAAACTTATATGCCAACAAGAAGGATAATTTAGAAGAAATGGACAAATCCTAGAAACTCACAAGCAGCCTCCATTGATGAAATAAGAAATTGATGAGCTCTACAGACCAATTACAAGTAAAGAGATAAAATCAATCATGAAAAACCTCCCAAATAAGAAGAGCCCAGCTCCAGGTGGCTTCTCAGGTGAATTTTACCAAACATTCCAGAAAGAATTAACACCAATCCTGCTTAAACTCTTCTAAAAGAATAGAAGTAGGAGGAACATTTCCTAACTCATTCTATGATGCCAACATTACCTTAATACCAAAGCCAAACAAAGATACCACAAGGAAGAAAAATTACAGACCAATCTCACTAATGAAACTAATGCTAAAATTCTCAACAAAATATTTGCTAATAGTATTCAACAACACATCAAATGAATTACACACCAGGACCAAGTCGGTTTCATCCTGGGTATGCAAGTGTGGCTCAACATAAGAAAATCAATCAATGTAATAGACCACATAAACAGATCAAAAGAAAAAAAATCACATGATCATCTCTATAGATGCAGAAAAAGCATTCAGCAAAATATAGCACACTTTCCTGATAAAAACACTGCAAAAGACAGGAATAAAATGAAACTTTCTGAACACAATAAAGGGTATATATGAAAATACCCACAGCTAACATGATACATGATGTTGATTCCTAAAAGATTTCCCTCTAAGATTGGCAACAAGATAAGGATGTATACTATCATTGCTCCTATTTAACATTGTCTTAGATGTACTTGCTTGAGCACTGAGGCAAGAAAAAGAAAAAAGGCATCCAATTTGGAAAGGAAGAAGTAAAAATTTCACTATTTGCAGATGACATGATCCTATGGATAGAAAGCCCTGAGAAATCTAGAGCAAAGCTCCTAGAACTTATAAATGAGTTCAGTAAAGTCACAGGCTATAAGATCAATGCTCAAAATCAGTAGCATTTCTGTACATCAATGACGAGCAATCTGAGGAGGAAATCAAGAAAAAAATACCATTTAAAATAGTAACTAAAAGAATCAAATACCTAGGAATAAATTTAACTAAACAAGTAAATGATTTATACAGAGAAAATGACACAAAACTGTTAAAGGAAAACAAAGAAGACTCAAATAAATGGAAGAATATTCTCTGTTCATACATAGGAAGAGTAAACATCGTTAAAATGTCTATCTTACCCAAACTAATCTACAGATTTAATGTAATCCCAATAAAAATCAACACTGTATTTTTTACTGAATTGGAAAAACTAACTACAAAATTTATTTGGAACAGTAAGAGGCCCCAAATAGCCAAAGACATATTGAAAACTAAAAATGAAATGGAAGGAATCACACTACCTAACTTTAAAACATACTACAAAGCTACAGTCGTCAAAACTGCATGGTATTGGCACAAGGATAGAAATACCAACCAATGTAACTGAATTGAGAGTTCTGAAACAGATACTCACATATACAGTCATCTGTTCTTTGCCAAGGCCACCAAGCACACTTAACTGGGAGAGAATGGCCTCTTCAACAAATGGTTCCTGGAGAACTGGATATCCATATACAAAAGAATGAGAGAGGAACACTATCTCATACCTTACACAAAAATAAACTCAAGATGGATCAAAGATCTAAATACAAGATTCAAGACCCTAAATTCCTTGGACAATAATGTAGGGAAGCATCTACAGGACCTTGTAATAGGAAATGGTTTCCTGAACTTCACATTCAAAACACAAGCAGTGAAAGAAAATAGATAAATAGGATCTCCTCAAATTTAAAAACATTTGTATCTCAAAGGATGTTATCGAGAATGTAAAATGGCAGCCTACCAAATGGGAGAAATATTTGGCAACCATATATCTGATAGAAGCCTAATATCCAGCATATATAGAAATCCTACACCTTGAAAAGAAAAAGACAAACAACTCATTTAAAAAATGGGCAAGTGACTTGAAAAGACACTTTTCCAAGGAAGAAATACAAATGGATAAAATGAACATGAAAAGATGCTCAACATCACTAGCTATTAAGGAAATGCAAATCAAAAGTGCAATGAAATACCATCTTACACCCATTAACTTGGAAGCTATTGAAAGGACAGAAGACTATAAATGTTGTAGAAGGTGTGGAGGAATGGAAACTCTCATCCACTGCTCATGGGAATAAAGAAAGGTCCAGCCATTGTGGAGGACAGTTTGGCAGTTCCTCCAAAAACTAAGTATAAAACTGTCATATGATCCAGCAATTTCACCATTGGGTATATACCCAGAAGAATTGAAAGCAAAAACATGAACAGATAGATGTACGCCAATGTTCATAGAGGCATTATTCACTATTGCCAAAAGTTAGAATCAACCCAATTGCCCATCAGCAGATGAATGGATAAACAAACTGTGGTACCTACACATAATGGAATATTGCTCAGCTGTAAGAAGGAATACAGTGCTAACAAATGCGATAAATTGGATGAATCTTGAGGACCTTATGTTGAGAGAAGCAAGCCAGGTATTGAAAGATGACCATTTCATGATCTAATTGATATGAATTAAGCAAATTGAGCAGACTCAGAGAGCTATTCTCTGGAAGATAGGTTTACAGGAAATGGAAAGAGAGAAGAAGGTTGTGAGCCACTGCCCATATGGATGTAATCTATGATAAGGTGAAAGTGTGTAGTCGCACATTGAAGGGATATGACAGGAAGGAAGTGATATTATTGGGTTTGGTGGTGCAGATTTGACAAGTGGGTAGATTGGGGAGGGTGGATTGGAAGGTCCAGGGAACTGGGGGGAGGCTTCAGATAAGAACCAGGTGAATACTTGGTATTGGTGGGGATGTGGTTGAAAGTACAAAGTTGGGAACAGTCTTATGGCAATAACACAAGGGTGGGTTACTCATTTAGGGTGTTGGATGAGGCAGCATTCAGAATAGGGTGCACCTGGAGCAGGCTTCTAGGGAGTGAGTGAGTGATCATTTTGTCATAATGTGTTCTATCAGTTGATGGAGAACCACACAATGAGTGGGAAGGAGTTGGACTCCCATCCTCTGGAGGAACAATATGTTCACAAACAGAGGGGTGGGAGTCTCCCGAGACTATGGGCAGTTCCTAATAGGGAAGGACAAACCAGTGTGTCAAGACCTCAGTGTTGCAAGTAACTATGAATCTTGTCATCTAAGGAGTGAAGCTGGGGGATTGCCATGAGTCCCAAGTGGTGGGGGAGGGAGGAATAGAATTAATGGGATAGGGGTTATTTTGTGTGCAATGGAAGTATTCTACCTGATCTTGCAATGATGGACACAGGGTGTGTTAAATAACATCAAAATTTATGAAAGTGTATGGTCTAAAATGTAAACCATAATGTAAACCATTGACCATGGTTAGTAGCTATGTTTTGTTATTCGTATATCAGTTGTAATAAAGGTACCATCACATAAATAAAGGTATTAATATGGGAAGGGGAAAAAAGGGAGGATGTTGGGTATATGGGAGTCCCCTGTATTATATATGTGACATTACTGTGACCTAAAACTTCTTTGAAAACAAAATTTAAAAAAGTAAGACACTGGGAAATAAATGGAGGAAAATGTCATTGTATATACAGAACACCAGATATTAGAGTGATGAAAGGCAAAATGTCAAAAAATTTTAAATTTTTTTTTTCATTTTATAATATCCCAATCACTTTATTTTATTTTAGTTTTTTAAAAATTTTATGTATTTTATTTCTTATATTTAAACCTATCATTATTATTCCATTTTCTTATTCGTTGTATTTGGCTACTTTATTGCCTTCATTTTTGAAAAAGTTTTGGCTCACAAAAGGGTTACAACTGGTGCAGGGCAGGATCATTGGTGTGGGGTGTCAGTGATGGCAATACATGGGAGGAAGTTCACCTGAGTACACATATAAGTTATATAAATATGTTCAGATTTTCATGAGGCATTGTCACAGTGGGTGGAAAATCACACAATAACTGAGACAATATTGAATTCCCATCCTGGAGAGCTCTGTTACATTCTCTAAGGGAGCAGCAACAGTCCTCCAAGTGCAGCGGCAGTGACTGGTGAAGAAGGATGATCCATTGATGGGCCCTTGATATTGATGACTATGTTTATGAGCCTTTGCTCTTAAAATTGAAACTTAGCCTAGTGTTGTGGGGTGCCTAACAGTTGCCTCCTGAGAGCCTCCCTGTTGCTCAAATGTGGCCTCTCTCTAAGCCAAACTCAGCATATAAATGAATTACCTTCCCCCAAGTGAGGGTCATGATTCCCGGGGATGAGCCTCCCTGGCACCAAATGTTACTACCAAGCAGCAACTGGTGATACAATTGGAAAAAGACCCTGAATAAAATGGGGAAAAGGTAAAAACAAATGAGTTTATATGGCTAAGAGACTTTGTGAGTCAGGAGATCATCCCAGGGGTAATGCTTATGCACATGTCAGCTGGATCTCATAGACTGCCAAAGTGGATACTACCCCAAATAGTGGGGCTCCTGTGGGCTCTGCAGTCACCCAGGTCCTATGGTCAGGGCAGATAGCTCCGGAGTTTGGTGCCTTGCCCGTGGGTTCTACTTTGGAGTTTGTGCTCCTGAAAGTGAGAGTTGGACTCAATTTTGGCTTCGCTACACATGGCTCATCTATCCCTTCTATTTAAACCTATATTTGGCACTGGAGTTTATAGGTGTATGTCCAAGAGACTGGAATCTTTGGGCTGTCCATTAGCCAGCTGTGCTCAGAGCCTCAGTGGAGTTGCAACACCTACTCTCCAGTTCATTGGACTTACCCAGAACAACTAACAAGGAGGTGAGGATTGACAACCACCATACCAAGGAAATGAGAGAGCCTACAACTGCAAGCAAGAGAGTCCCATCTATTGGCTTCATGGGATTAAAGCCCCCTCTCAATTAGAGGTGGAGTGGACATCACCATCCCAGAATCCTCAGGATTGGGGAATGAACCATGGACTAGAGTGGGCTTACTGGTATTCTACTATAGACATATTGTGATTCTAGCAATGGAAGAAATTACAACATTGTTGTGGATGCAGTGGCCACTGGAGGATCTGGGGGCAGGAAGAGGGAAAAACAGTTGTATTTTGGGGGCTTTTTAGGGACTTGGGAATAATCCTGAATGACATTGTAATGACAGATGTGGGCCCTTATATACCAGTGATGCCATAAATTACAGAATTGGGTAGGAGAGAGTGTAAACTACAATGTAAACTTTAAATCACACCAAAGGGCAATGCTCCAAAGTGTGTTCATCAATTGTTATGAGTGTGCCTCACTAATGAAGGATATTGTTAATGTGTGAAAGTGTGGGTGGTGTGGGGAGCAGAGCATATGGCAATCCCCTATATATTTTTTGTAACATTTATAGAAACTAAAGTTTCTTTTAAATAAATAAATAAGTAATTTATAAAAAAGATTTTCTAGTTGGTAATTAAGGAGGTGGCATGTTCTCAAAGCCATTATTCTAAAGATGGCAGCAATGAGAAATGAAATGATGTGGGTCTCTGTGGCACCCCTGGAAGAGTACATTAAGGACTCCTAGATTCCACCCTGCCCAGGAGGTCTGCTGTGGGAGATAGCATAATTCTTCATGGTTTTATCTATTTGAGTTAGTGTGTCAATAACATGTAGCAGCAAATTCATTTCTGAGACTCTATGGAAGAAGAAACTAATCATGACAAATCAATGGGAAAAGGATGTACGTAAGGTCTAGAGTTCCTCTGCACAAATCCTTCAGGCTAAGAACACCTTAGTGGGAATAAAGCAGCCTCCACATTTAATCCACCATTGGGCACTTATAGAGTTTTCTTTAGGTGCTGGACTATACACGGGCCCAGGACACTAGGCAAATATATCACCACCCTCCAGCTGTTCATGGCACATTGGAAAAGCAAATGTGCCAAAAGGCAACAACCACACAAAATGCCAAAAGCAATGATACATACATACACGCTCACTCCCATGCAAACATTCCCACACATGAACACACTTACACACACACAAGGGGCAAACTAATGTAGTTAGTTGCACAAACACTGTGATGCACACACATACACACAGTTATACAGCAAAAAATACAAATACACACACATACACAAATACACACAGTCACCCACAGTATAGACTCACATACATTTTCTCACCTATAAATTTGCACATAGTAACACTGGAAAGCACACACTCACATTCACTTCCAGATACACATATATACACACTCGCATACACACAGTTACACTCTCATACATACTCTGCCATAGGAGAGTCCAGATGGGGTCCCTCATGCTCTTCTCTGGATCACATCTATCCTATGACTCACTGGGTGTTAATCCTCAGTGTGGCTACCAAGGAAATATTCTTCTCTTTTCATCTCCTATATCCACCCACTTTCTAGTCCTAATGGTGGGCAATTTATCTCCACTTTTCCCAAGGCTTTTCCATGTCATCACACAGTACTTTGTAACAATAGAATATCCTGAAAGGAAAGATGTACTTAGGGCAGCAATTTGTAATGGGTATAGCTTTCCTGGACCATCTAGGAGCCAAGAAGACACTATCAGGATACAGTTCCTTATCCCAGACAACTGAACTTTTCTAAGAGTATCCAAAAGGCTCTTTATTATTTTTTTTCATTTTAAAAACAATTTATTGAAGTATATCATTCATATGTGAACATACATAAACAATAAGTGTTTAGTAAATATTGTGAACTTACAAAACAAACATGCATAACATCATACATGGCTCCCATACATCACCCCACCATGAATACTTTGCATTGTTGTGAAACATTTGATAACAAATTATGAAAGAGCATCATCAAAGTATTACTACTAACTATAGTCCATATCTTACTCCCTTATACTTATACTTTTTAAAAAGGATTTATTTATTTATTTATTTATTTATTTATTTATTTATTTTTATCCATTTCCCCCTGCTCTGTTTTTGCTGTTTTTGTGTCCATTCACTGGACAACTCTCTGTGTCCATTTCCTGCCATCTCTTCTCATCCTTCTCCTCCTGTCTTCACTGGGATTCGACCCTCAGAACCTCCGATATAAGAGAGGCATCATACCACCTGTGCCACCATAGTTCTTGGTTTTTCAGTGCATCTCATTTTGGCTCTCCCAGGAGATCTCTGGGACACTACCAAATGAACTAATAAGCACATTGTAGGAACACTAGAAGGAAAAAAAAAAAGAGGAGGGAGAGAAGGGATATTTTAAGAAATGATATCTAAAACTCCCCAAATATAAAGAAAGATGAAATATGCAAAACCAAGTTCAAATTCACTAATTACTTTCAATAATGTATAGAATATCTAAATGTAGGATCACAAGGAAATAGAGGATTTGAACAATACTGTAGAACAACTAGACCTCACAGACATATATACAATTCTTCAACCAACAACAGTATATACAAATTCTTCTCAAAAGCACATGGACCATTCTCTAGGATAGACCATATGTTAGGTCACAAAACTATTATCAATAAATTTTAAAATAATGAAAATATACAAAATATCTTCTCTTACCACAATGGACAGAAATAAAAATGCTGTGACACAGGGAGAACTGGAATATTCACAAATATGTGGTAATAAAATAATACACTTAGTAATTAAAAAAAAA
>JAQZBX010016537.1:17893-36598 GCA_029593785.1 Cabassous unicinctus | reverse complement strand
AGATCCGGTTTTTTAGAAATTTATCTGAAAGCCCACAGGCCCTCCAGGAAACTGCTATGCAAATGGATTTGGACCTGGCTTCCCCTGCTCCATCTGCTGGGGTAAGCACCATAATGGATACTTGAAACCCAGCTCATGGAAAGTCGGTCTTCCATCTGGGGCTTACAGATGGGCTAGATGCAGAGCCTCTCCTACAGGAAGGGCTTGGGAATGAAGGATTTCTACTCTTACAAAACTCAGCTGCTTAAACAAGACTTGGTCCCTGCCTTCAAGGAGCTCCCTTTAAACCTGCGGTTTTAACAAAGACCCTGAAAGACAAACGTCTTTCCTAGACATCAGTGCGTGCGTGGGTACGGGGCCAGCTTTCATCAGAGGACAGCTGGAGACCACATGTCCCTTCTTTGGGCTCAGACAAAGCCCCCAGGACCAACCGCCCAGGCCGGCCTGCTTGGCCGATTGATTCCGTTTTATCCCTTCCTCTCCTGGTAAACAGAAACACCTTAGGCACAGGTGTGAAGGGATTTCAGCAAACATCTATTTTACCCATTTGAAAAAAATTAACAGCAGGAGACATCAGTGGTAAGGAAAATAGTTCTTCTATTTAACTGGAGACTTCAAGGCGGGGAACGCTTTAACAGATTTTTAACTTTCCTTGGCCTCAGTTTTTGCATTTGTAGAACAATACCTGGATTATAAAAGTTAAATGGCACAATCTGAGAAAACGCCTTAGGAAAGCATTGTATGACCAAGTGGCTATTTCTACTGAACCACCTGCTCTTCAAGGTGGTTGTATCTTTCCTCCTGCTGGCCCTGATCCCTGCACCCTGAGCCGGGCAAGCCTGTGAGCGAATCAGCCCACTAATATCAAGGTGATCTGCCAGGACGTGCCACAAAGAACGAATTTCCTTCTGGATATCTCTAATGAGAGAAACCAGTAAAAATGGGATTTTTTTTTTTTTCTCAGAGAATGGAAGTGACAGTTCACAGGACTTCTTTGCACCACAGGATTTCTGATTTCCCTTTGGTTTAGGGCAAATTCCCTCCTTCTTACTTCTAGCATCTTCCAGTTCTACACCTTCTTGCTAGCCAGTTGCCTCCCTACTCCTCTCCTGGTTCCTCTGCCACATCCACACACTCACACCACTTTTCTAGACTTAACCAGGAAGGTTTTCTGCTGGGTTGCTAAAACACCTTAAAGAAAAAAAGTTATTCACAAGGGAGCTATTAAATATCAAAGCTGAGTATGTGATGATCCACCAAAAGGAACATTCTTTTTCCTGGAACAGGGTGGAGAGAGGCACGGAGCCATGGGGAAGCAAGTCCAAGCCTGTGTTCCTTAGCTACTCAAGCATAGCATGGTTTTGGATAGTAATGCCTTTGGCCCAGTAGAGCATTTCCTTCTAGAAGCTCAAGGCTCCTTCAGAGAAGAAATCACTCCTCCTGTCACCTAGAAGGGTGACTATTCCTATTCTGTCTCTACAATGTCTCCAGGGAAATCAAGGCACAGCAAAGGTTGCAGACAATATGTCCTAGGCATAGAGCAGTTGGACAACAAGTAGCTTCGATTTATTGACTGAACAACACAAGAACTAAGGTATTGCATCAAATCTAGAAGCACAACTGGTGCCCAATTCCCCACCGTTTCCCACTCACCAAAAGCACATGCAAAAGTCAGCCCAAGTTTGAGAAATATCAGGACATGTGCCTAGTTTTGTATTATATTTTATATTTTCCTATGTTTTATGTTTAGAATCTCTGGTAAGAATCCTTGAGTCTATCTCAGGGATGATTTTCCTCCCTTACAACATTGGGAGTTAACTCAAAGTTTGTTGACTGACATCTTGTGAAGGTTGGTCGCTGCTCAAACTGACCCTCATTGTCTTTCAAATCCTTTTAATTCTTAACAATAGTAGTCCCAGCATTTTAAAATTTTATTTTATTACACCTACTCTGTGCTGGGTGATGTGTTTGGAACTTTCCAAAGAGCATCTTATTTAGTTCTCATCGCAGTCTGGCAAAATAGTATACCCATTTCACAGGTGAGAAAACCAAGGACTGGGGAGTTGGATAAGTAGTAAACGTGAATCTAACAACTGTTAAACTGACAGGGCCAGGATCTGAAGCCAGGTGTGCTTGACTCCAAAATTCATGCTTCCTGTAGAACTAGGCCCTGTCTGCATGTCTGTTGCCTGGCATATAAAGCTGGCATGGCCTAATGTGATTGCTAACGTGCAGGAGACTTCACCAAGCACAAATGGTCATTTGCAAGTCCAAATCAAGTAAGTGGTCCAAACAGCGGAGGGAGACCTAGGAGCTTTTCTAAAGCATCAACCTGCTGTGCCGTGTCCTTGGCCAGACCACTTTCCTTCTCTGGACAACTGTTACCTCACTGGAAAAATCAATCAAACCTGCCTCCTGGGGATGGAGTAAGGAAGAGAGGCAAGAAGAGGGTTACTTATGCAGGAGGGCTCAGGTAATGCCAAGTGCTTGGGGTGGGGTGGGGTTGGGGGGGAGAGGTCTATTCTCAAAGGGCCGTGGAGAGCTTTATCAGAATTATCAGAAGGAACGGTAATAAATGAGCTTTTACAAATAAGAGATAAAAGAGGCCAAGTTATTTTTAGCATATAATTCTTGTGGGCGTTTGCTGCCTCTTTCCCTCCCATGCCAATGGAGCAGAATGTGGGTCAGGCAGAAAAGCAATTACCCTTTGTGTTAACTGGAGGGCAGTGTTGATTAGAGGATATTCTTTGTAAAATTCCACTGTCACCTTCCTTCCCTGAGAAAGGTGACTTCTCAGAGCCCATCTGCATGCAACTCTTGGCATTTTTTTCCTTTTATTTTTTTGCCCTCTGGGAGAGCCAACAGCTTTGCAATCAGCCACACCCCTCTGTAAGCTTTCAGGCTCACCTTAAGCAATTCCAGGGGGTGTCAGAATTCTTAAGTGAGATCAGGCCCAGTCCCAGTATTATATCTTTGCAGAAACTTGCATTAAGTGATCCGAAAAGAGGGCATACCGTTCCCGTGAGCAGATTCAGGCTAAGTTGCATGTCTCTGACGCTCCCTGGGCCCCATGCCTAGCCCTTTGATTCATGGGCCAGTGCTTCCTAAGACTTCCCAAACGAAGATGAGGTTTGCTTGGCCTAGACATGTCATCCTACCACCCTGAGTTTCTAAGATTTTCATGTTAACAAAAAGGCTAAAAGAGATTTTAAAAGGCTGCGTAAACCAACGAAAATATCAGTTCTTCTGCTGAAAAATGGAGACAAACATAAGAATTATTCAACAAATAGTTTCCTTAGAAGACATTTTTCATCTAGCCATTCAGTCTTTTTTTTTTTGATGGAGTTCTGCTTTCATTGGTGAAAATACCTGGGCTCAGGCTTCAGCTCTGGTCCTGACTTGCTCTTTAGCTTTGGACCAGCCACTTACTCTCTTTGTAGCTCAGCTTCTCTTTCGGGACAAAGGAAGGCAACGTAACTTTTCAGAGATGGGGGGTGCTAGTCCTGGAAAGCATTGCGATTTTCTTGGAAGAAGGATGCTAGGGTTCACCTAATCTTCCCAACGGCACTGGGATTCCATTCTTCCACGCATGCCTCTCACCCTTACAGCGGGTGGTTTGTGTTTTCTCCCAGCTGGACTCAAAAGCTCCTTGAACAGAACCACATTTTAAAATTCTGTGTATGTTCCATTGAACCTTACATGCAATAGATACTCAACAAATATCTGTCCATTAAGTGTTTGTAGGTCTTTTGTATTTACGGGTTCAGGTCAGGATGATGTTTTCTATTAGTACCATAACTTGATATAATATTTACAATGTTTCCATCCATCCTCCCATTTCATTAGTATATCGCTCCAGTAAGGTTGGCAGGGCAGACAGGACCATGGGACATTACAAAGATGAGCCATTTGGGACCCAGAGAGGAGGGAGGTGAGCCCACAGCCTCCCGGTGAGTCAGAAAGAGCCTGGACAAAACCTGGGTGCTTCGCTGCTCCTGGTTCTGATGGGAAGGATTCAATCCGCACCCTGAGAGAGTCAGGGGCCACCGTGAAACCTTACCTCGTGGTTAGCAAATCGGATATCCCGAGAGAAGATGGTGGCCACCCAGTCGCACCCTAGTTTGACATCGATATTCTGGGCCAGTTTCTCTAGGGTGGGGAGGTGGCTGGCTTGGAAGTGGTAAGCCAGGGTCACATGCAGCTGCTTCTTATGAGGCTCCACGTGTACTTCTGGAAGAAAGGAAGGAAAAGGTCAGTCATTAAAATGTGGTAATCACAGCAGTGGTGGAGATTTAGGAAAGGCGTCCTGATAAGTTCCGCTTCCCAAACCGCAAAGGAGGGAGCCCCTCAGTCAGACAAAAGCTGGCTTCACAGCCGCCGGTTATAAAGGGGTAGCAGATCCTGAGTCAGCCCACTGTTGGATAAACACCCACGTTTGAGCATCAGTCCTTTTGGTTGGCTCCTGCCTACAGCGACTCCAGTTGCTTACGGTTGGCCTCATCATTCAGATAAGGAAATTGAACTGATTTACGCAGAAATACAGAGCAAGTTTTATAACTGTCTGACTCTCAAGGCTGTCCAGCCTTTTTTCAAAATCAAGTCTCTTCACTTCTGTATGAGTCTGATGGAAAAACGAGGGAAAAAGGTGTAATACTTTCAAAGTTTAAAGCCGGGATGCTCAACAGCAGCACCTCTGACATTTTCTGTGGATAATTCTTTACTTGGGAGGGCTGCCTTGTGCGTTGCAGGGTGCTTACCAACATCCTTGGCCTCTGTTCACTGAATGCCGGTACAACCACCCACATCAGGGCAACCAGAAATGTCTCTAGACATTGCCAAATGTCCCCTGGGGGGTTGCAAAATTGTCCCTGGTTGAGAACCACTGGTTTAAAGTATGCAAATTGTTATTCTAAGACACCCGAAACACACAAAACAAGCAAATCTACCTCCAGGAAGGAATGGCTTTTATTTCTCCTCTCTTCTCCTATAAATGGGGAATAATCATCTACTGTCCAAGCTAGAGCACTGAAGAAGATGCAACCAGAGAGGGAGTGTAGGGAATTAGGGAAATTAAGGGGCTTGCCAAGTCACATAGAGCGGCCGACATAGAACCAGAAGTTGAGTCTTTTGGGTTTTGAGTACTTTTTCTGTGATAACTGCATTGCATTTCTTTGGTGAAAGCCACAAAAGTCTCTCTTGCTCATGCTGTATGGCCAATGCTCAGCACACTATGGGGTATATTTGTAGTTGTTGAATCAATGTACACGATGACTCTCCCTAAACCACCTAGAATGGAGGATGGCACCCAATCTACTTGCTGAAGGAATCTGGGTCTGCCATAAACTCAAGAACAACAAAGCTTAAGTTCTAGGGCAGGCACATGAGCCCCTGCTTTCCACGTTTAGGTTGTAAGATGCTACTTAAGCTAAGGTTTTCCAGAGCTGGGCCAGGTTCACTGGGCAGAGCCACCCAGTTCTCCAAATCACCACCAGGGGGCCGTGCAGGGGCAGACAAACAAAGCCCGCCAAGTTCTTGGAGAGTGATAGCAGATTCTTGGAGAGAAACTGGCGCTGCCGCTTTCTGCAAGGAGAGCAAAGGCCTTGACTGCCTCTCACTCAAAAGGTGCTTGAAGCAGGGGGCTCCTGAGGGCTCTAGAGATATCTATACCTTATAGGCAGGCAGACAATCCCAGGAATTTGGCACCCTACCAGCGGGCCTTACCTTGAAATATATGATAACCTATCCTGCCCCCCCAATTATCATTTATAATTTTCCTATACATGGTTCTTCTGCCCTTTTATTGGAACCTATAATTAGCACTATACCCATTAAATATGTGTCTCAGAGACTTAAATCTTTGGTTTCGTATGCTGGTTGAGCCCTGAATCTCAGCAGAGTTGCAGCCAACACCTACTCTCCAGTTCATTGGACTCACCCAGGACAACTAACAAGAGGATGATGAAGGACAATGCCCATCCCCCAAAAAACAGAGTATCTACAACTACAAGCAAGATAGTTCCATCCATCTGCCCCATGGGATCTAAGCCTCCTCTCAATCAGAAACAGAGCAGACATCACCATGCCCAAATCCTCAAGATTGAGGAATGAACAAACATAAGGGGGGAATGCAACTATGGACTAAAGTAGACTTATTATTCTTCTAGTAATGGAAGAACTTGTACCACTGATATAAAGGCAGTGGCCAGCAGAGGTTCTGAGGGGAGGGAGAGGGAAGAATAGATGTAACATGGGGCATTTGAGGGACATTGGAATTGTTCCACATGACATTGCAATGATGGATACAGGCCATTATACATTTTGTCAAAACCTATAAAAATGGTGGGGTACAAGGTGTAAACTATAATGTAAACTATACACCATGGTTAGTAGCAATGCTTCAATAGGTATTCATCAATTGTAACAAATGTACCACACCAAGGAAAGATGTTGTTAATGGGGGAAAGTGTGGGAGGAGGAGGTGGTGGGGTATACGGGAATCCCCTATATTTTCGATGTAACATTTATGTAACCAAAACTTCTTTAATAATAATAATAATTAAAAAAAGGTGCTTGAAGAATCTGCCTCAGTCCTGGCTGGGGCCCACTTGACTCATTTGTGAAAGATTTGGGTTTTGCGGCTACGTGAGTTTTGGTTCTTGTGGGAATTTACCGTTCTGATGTCATTGTGCATCTTTAACTTGGATGCTAAGGAGTACGCTGCGTGGTCTTCCAAGAAGGTTAGGAGGACAGTCGTTTAATATTTTAAAAAGGAGCAGAGAGGACTGGGGTCCTGCAGGGACTAGCTGTGCTCTGCCCTGCTCTGCCATCCCTGCACGAGCTCATCCCCTCCCTCCACAATCACTTTCTACCCGGAATAGGCCCAGGGCTCTCCTGGCACCCGTGACCACTCACCGGTTTTGGACGCAGCCTCTGCGGCAAAGTCAGCGGCAAACTTCTTGAGGACCTCGGCGCTGTCCTCCTTCACAAAGAGACCGATGAAGTTGGAGGAAGTATAGAGCTCCAGGGGCAGTGGGGCCGAGAACTTACATTTCCAGCGACTGACGGTGGCCTGCAGGGCTTCCCCCAGGGCATCTACCTTGCTGTCCTCACACTGGCAGAGGGAAAAAGAAGCAGCTTCATTCAGAGGGACGGGCAGAGAGATGTCGGCTGCTACTCGACACTCCTTTCCCCAGAGCCTGGAGGCTGATGATGCAATTCCTTAACCATCACCTCTGTCTGTGAGGAGAGAAACTGCAGACTCCCCATTATCTGCAAGTGGAATATCCAACTGGTAAATGGAACTGGGGAATGGGCAGCCTCTTCCCTCCCTGCCTGCTCTGATGTGGCCCCTCTCTGTGCCCAACGAGAATACAGCAGGACTGGTCTAGCAGAAAGTAAGAATGAGAGCATGTGACAGGAGAGAGTGACAGCATTCCAAGAGAAATTTGTGTGTGTTTTCTGCTGTTTTGCATCATCTATGCCCTTTTTATTTCTCTTAGAAGATCAAAAGTTGACGCTACTTCTGCCCCCGTGATCATTGGGAAGAATGAGGCTCAGGATGCTTGTGACATCATCCTCCCACCCTCGTCAGAGGAGTGGAAGAAAGAATGAGTGTCTCTAAAAGTCTGAATGTTTTTGAGAAAGATCTTGAGATGACTAAGAGGAAATGATGATCCCTTTAATTTTCGTAGTGAATGGTACAAGAGAAGGTGTCAGGAACATTTTTACCTTAAAAAAAGAGACAGAATCTTGAAAAAACAAACTACAATATTAAAAAAGATTGTCTTATGCTACCATTCTACCTTGCCTTGAATATACCTGGATAAACCAACTCTTCTCCATCTCCACATTGAACTAAAATAAATGGAATGCATTTACATTATAGTGAGGAGGGTTTAATTTAGTCATTAAATAAACTTGCTGACAGCTAGGATTATGGACTAGGTTACCATGTCAGGTACGAGGTATCTCTGCCCTCTCTAGAAAGTTCTAGGGGGGGAAAAAATTCTGTGGACAGTGTCCACCAGGCTGAAATAGCTTTCCTTGTTTACATACCACATTTTTTGTTCCCAGCTCTCGCTTTGTTCTCTTCCTTTGTCAGAAGAGCAGAAAGGACATTCAATGGACAAGGGTGAAGCTAGATCAGTGAATCCACTGGCTGCCGGACCAATGTGTCATTCACAGTGGGTCAGTGTTCTCTCCAGGGAGCTCAGGAGCAGGCACTTGTCATGAATGCTACTCCAAACCTGGGCCCCTGTGCACCTGAGGTCTCAGCAGATATGAAAAAAGAGCTGCACCTAGCTGTGGACCTCACTGTTCCCTGGAAGGTCTGTGCGCTCTGGGAATCTATCTTTCATCGAGGTTCCTGACTTGTACTGCAGGTCCCAAGGGGCTGGCTGGGGCTCGGGGAGCCAGGCGCCTGGGGGTTGGGGAACTGCAGCTCACCATGAAGAACTGGCAGAGAGTGATGTGCGGAAAGATGTTGTGAGCCTTATTCTTCCCACAGATCTGCTTCGACTGCTGCCAAAAGTCGGAAAGCTTCTGTGCCAAGGGGCCAGTGGGGCGGAGGTACAGGACGTACTCCCGGGGCAGGGGATCATCCAGGAAGGGGTCACCGACATGGGAGAATAACCTGCAAGAGAGAAGGAAGCCAAAGAAGACCCGCTTGAGGATAAGGGAAGGGAAGAAAGAATGAGAGAGACAGATTCACCCTCCACATGTACCACCTCCCAGGCAAGGAGCAAGGTGCTTTAAGAATCTACCCCTGAAAGCTCACCCTTCATACCCAACCCTCAGGTGCCTCAGTTTATCTTCTTCTGCCTGTCATATAGCATCCTCACCCTAAAAATAATCCACCTCCCCAGAAAGCTTTCTCGGATAAACTCCAAATGCTTTCCCAATTCACCAGGACAATTCCAGCCTGTCCCATCCCCTCAGTTCAGTCTGTGATTAGACCCAGGTGCCTCCAGTGATAAGGGATGCTGGCGGGGGTGTGTGTGGGGGTGTCACCTCTGGGTTCTACCCTGGGTAGTGGTGTCCTGGAAAGCAACTAGGATATCTTTCTAAGCTGATTTGCCCAGCACCCACACACCTAAAGTGCATCTTTAAGTGGCTGGAGGGGACACACATTGTTATAAGGGCTCTTTCCTCAAAATACTTCGGATCCTTTTAAACAGCTCCAAGGAGAAGGACACCCAGGGGCCAGGAAAGGGGAGGGAATTGACTTGATAAATGGGCTTGTCACACCTCCTTTGGCTCCTCTCCCCCCCCCCCACAAGGGTCCATTAGAGAAAGCCTGCACATCCCAGCTCATTCAGACACTCAGAGTTAATTATATGCTATTTTCTCTATTTATTTATTTCATACCAACCAGTCACATGCTGCCTGAACACTTCTTCCTCCTGTGGATGCCAAAGCTTTTTGTCTGAAAGGAGAAATCAAATTTCTATTGTTAGTATTTTTAGCCTCTTATCAGCTTTTCTCACTGCAGCGGCAAGAACTGAGTGTGTGTTTGGGGGAGGGGGGAGGGGGAGGGGTGCACATCACAGCCGGAGCTCCACTCACGCCTCAGGGTGTGGGGGCAAGATGCCTTCAGCAGGAATTCCCCCCACGGGTCATACCCAGGCATAAGGAAGTTAGGACTTGCAATTAATTTACATGGAATTAGCATTGGATTTGCATGCATCCCCATAGCCCTTGCAGTCTATTTTCAGCAGTTTCCACATTAGAGTTTTATTTTTGCTTCCCCATAGGTTGTCATGTCTTAGTTGTTCCTCCTTCCTTTTCACCCACTCACTCTCACTGACCCAGATCCCCTACAGAGTCTACAGAGTCCTTTTTTTTTTTTGACCTGCCCCGCCTCTCTTCCCCCCTGCCCCAGCCGCCATCCTCAGGCTGGATCCATGGTCTCCAACTATTTTACAGACACCTTTGGGGACAAGTAGCAAGCTGATAAAGGGTATGGCTAGAACAGGGCAGCCTGCTCTCCCACCACTGGAGAAACGACCCGAAGTCCCACTAACGGCGGGTCAGTAACCGCAGGGCATGAATGCAGAAGCACAGAGCGCCTCTGAAATCTTAGACAGGTCTCCAAGCATTAGCTAGTTCTGGGTGGGTCCATCCATCCATCCATCCATCCATCCATCCATCCATCCATCCAGCATGCCTACATTTATTCAGTCAATATTTATTGAACCTCTTCTCTTTGTCAGCTCTGTGCTAGACTCTGGGTAGACTGTAATGAAGAAGACATACACGGTCCCTGCCCTCATGGAGTTTTCGGTCTAGTAGGTGTGAAAAAAATTTAATGATACAAAGCATTGTTGGTACAGTGTGGTAAGCGCGATGAAGGGAAAGCACAGGGAAGCCTAAGGACATCTGACTTGACCTGTTCTGAGCTGTCAGGGAAGGCTTGCCTGAGGAAGTGACGTTGGAAGTGAGACCTGAAGGACGAAGAGTCGCCTGGGCTGGGGTGGTGTGGTGGGTGTGGTGAGTGGTGGTGGAAGGCACATAACCATCTACTTTAGAGTGAGGCGTAAAGAGCAAACGAGCTAAGGCATATAAGATGCCTTGGGCAGAGCCTGACAGTGGAGCTGTGGGGGGGTGGGGTGGCCAATAAACCATCACTCCCGTCCTCTACACGGGGGCGATTCAGGGGCCTTGGGAGGGGGATGAGATGGGAGGGAATCCTAGATAAATGGACACTTTCCAAGCATCATTTTCCCGACTGGCCCCTGACCCCCCTCCTTCTTCCTTTTCCTAGCCCTCTGTGGACCAACTCGATTGATCGATGCTGCGAGCACCCCAGCGTGTCAGACCGGAAGAGATCGCCTGGGAGCCAGACTTCATTTTAGACAAGAGAAAACTCAGGTGGGAGGAAGTGAAGGAACGTGCTGAAAGTGGCCTGGCACGGTGATGGCCGAGTGAGGGCCAGATCCCAGGATGACTGCACGGCCAGGCGCTGACCCTCTTCTCCCCTGCTGAAAAATACCTTAAATCAGAGCACAAATACCAAACGATGAGGATACAGAAGCATGTGCACGGCTAAGTAGAACAGGATTCTAAACGACAAGCCTGCTTAGAGTAAGACGAAGTTATGGAGAAGCCAGACAGACCCTTCGGATCCCCTCGGAACAGAAGCTGGAGCAGGAGTCTAACAAAAGGCTAGAAACACGGAGACCCACATGCACCCATTCCCATACCTTGCTGCCGAGCTGCCAGCCCTGTCTGTTTCCTTTGCCGTTTACAAGACAATCAGAGGCCACACATCTCGATTTTTTTTCAGAGCTGGAATTCATGTACCCACAAAACAGTGCAAATTATAATCTTTTTCAGAGGTTAGACTCTCTGATGGATTAAATTCACCAAGGAAAGATCCATTGTTTGAAAAAACAAATGGGGAAAGGAAAACTCATCTGTGGTATAGAAATGTGCTATTTATATAAAGGATCCAATTCTTTTTTTCCTACCCTCTTCCCCCAATGAAATATGTCCTACTGAAATTTATTTCTCCCGAGGCCCTAACGCTATCTCTGGAAAGGAAAGATCTAATTAAGTATGGTCTCTGTACCTCAAAAGACAAGCTTTAGAGAGGGGTCAAAGAAAAAACTGCGCAAGAAAATTAAAGCTTTGGGTGATAAGGGCTGTGATGAAAGATGAAGGAACTCCAAATTCTTCTTTCTGAAGAAGACAAGTCTGAGAGGCCCGCAGTTGATGGGAGGTTATTGTTTCCGAGGCACCTCTCCAGTGAGTGCCAGCCAAATAAAATAAGCTTCGGCCACAGCACAAAGAGTTCAGGTTTGCTACCAGAAAGAACTTCCCGGGAGCAATGAACTTTAAATATTTAAAGATTCAACAGAGTAGTTGCGGTTTCTTCTTACTCTGAAACAAGACTGGTCTTACCTATGTGAGACAGAGGCGTGGGATTCTCTGAGTTCACAGGAAGAGGACGGTCCCCTCCTCCCCACGGTCATGAGCTCCAGGCAAAACCCTGCCGCCCCTTCACCCACCGCCAGGCTGACGCCGATTCTGGTTGAGTATGTTCCCAGAGCTCTGCCCACAGAACAGACTGAACATGGGGAGCCGCAGAACAAGGCTCCCCCTCTCCACCCTGCTGAAGGAAGACTGTTGCCATAGAGCACCACCTCCCTGGTCCATCCAACGGGGCCACAGCCAAGGGCAGTGGGAGGGTGTGGGGTGGACCTGAACATCTGCTATCCACAGAGTGACTCAGAAGTTGGCAGAGGGTTTTCTTAGAGACTGCTAGGGACCTTGAGCAGATAGAGGGGGAGGATCCCTTTAAACTTAAAAAGGCCAGTAGTCCAGCTGTTGGATTGTAGCAATGAATTATTTAAATTGGATCTTCTTGCTTAGAACCAGTGGGACCTGAGAACTGTTGATGTTCTGTCATGTGTGAACATAAATTGGACTTCTGATCCAGGTCCTAGGATTTGTTCTTAGCATAATATGGGGGGAAGAATGGTGCAAACTCTCACGCCTGCCAATGAAAGGGGAAGATCAGTACAAATAAGGTAAAACAACAGCTAATCAAAAAATCATTCAAGCAGCTGTGCAGGAATTAGCCAGATGGGGAAGAACAGCACCCACTGATGGCCTGGCTGGGCCCCAGGCTGGGATTCCTCCCACTGTCTGCTGTCCGTCCCCAGCTCCATTGATTTGGAGACTCAGCAGTTGGCCTGGCCCCAGGGCCAAACTCTATCCAATCCCCAGCTTACTCCCTTCTAAGGTCAATAAATACTCAGGATACCCCTGGCTCAGGTGGACACATTAGTCCAGGTTTCCCAGGTTCTCTAGGGTGATTCATCTCTTGTGTGCCTTTGGAAGAGAGTTCTTCCCATATTTTGTTGCCACTTGACAAAACTCATACATCTGACACATGCAGTGAAAAACAATAGGCTATATATACACTAGTGGAAGGGGAAATATTGTCCCTCAGAATAGTAAGACCTTCATTCAGTGAAATAGAAACCTAATTTCTTGAGCTTTCCAATGGCATGAAGTTGTACCGAGCTTGGCTTTGGATAGCTGGTAGACACACAGTCTCGGCCTCAGGCACACCATCTGCCCCTTGCATTGGCTCTCTGTGACCAAGGACCTCATTTTGTAGGAAAAGAGAAGGCACAGAGTCGAGTACATAATCTTTCAAGTGGATGAAAGACCCTATGCAGCCGAAATTAAATCATTATCTGTTCTTCACCTCCTAAGATCATCTCAAATTCTGGAAGCATTAAATCCTAACTACATGATCTTTAAAAATATCCTTAACCTCCTGGATTTCAGTTGTTTAATTTTCCACTTTGAATTCTGTAAAAAAAAAAAAAAAAGACCTAATTACTCAGACATGTCATTCTCTTCCCTCAAAATCAATTTAACATTGTGCTCTGGGCTGGGGGATGGGCAAACTTAGGTAGAACCCGACTGGTATTTTTCCTGATTGGGTAGTTCAGACCCACAAAGAGCTTACTGCTGCCACTAACAGGAAAATAACTAATTGAGAGGTTTTTCTTTTTTAAAGGATGCATTTGAAAAAAACAGATGTCAATTTGTAATGTGGTTACAAATTTGATCAGCTATCAAAGGCTTTGCTTGTGCTCTAGGAAGAGTTGCCTGCTTAGTGCAGGGCTTGTTCAGAGGAAGATCTGGGGCAGTTCGGTGGCCTGCCTGAGGCTGACAGCCATCGTGAGAAGAGGGGCAAGCAGGTATCTCTGCATTGACTTTTTCTGTAGTAGGAGAAAAATAAGGAGAAGGGAGCCAGTAAGGATGGAAGGTCTTTTTATGTACCAGACACTTAAAGGACTTTAAGCCCACATGTCAAACCATTGACAGGGGCTTTGCTGAAGCTGGCTTGTTGTACCCTGTACTCTTGCTGCACTCCCTCCCTGGTGGCTCCATTCTAGAAGCTGCTTCTATAAAGAAGTATACTGAGTAGTCGTCAATTTTGGCTGGGTTAAAGGCTTAATTTTATTATTATTTTTAAATATACGGTTTGGTGCCAGATCTGCAGGACTCTGCCTAAATCTCAACATTTGGGTTTCGATACCAGCCAGGTCAGCCTCACAAGCTACGGCACTTCTGCTGCTTCTCCTCAGACCAGCCCTCTCAACTGGAGAAGGCCTGGTTGGTGGGAATGTGGATGTGAGGTGGGTGGGGAGGATGTTGTGTCTGTGTCTGGTCACCAAATGGAGCCATAAAGTGCGGTTTACTTCTCCAGTTCCGGTATTCTCTCCGCGAAGGAATGTAGCAGTGGGATGGTAGGCAGCTTGGGATTTGTGCAGGCAAGAATCTCTCTCTGAAGGGATGCATGAGAATTACCCGCTATAACCAACTACTCAGAAGGGCTCCCAGCTTGACAGTTGTGTTCCAGATCATCCTGTTACAGATGAGGGAACCGAGGCTCAGGGTCACACCACCAGTAATGTGAGTCAACAGTCATCTGCTGAGCACCTAAGGTCAACATGTAATGGATACGCAGAGAGAATGAAGATAGAGTCCCTGCTCCCAAGGAATTCACCAGGTGAAGGCTGCAGGTTCATAAGCCAGGTCCTCCTGACTCCAGAGTCCAGTTCTTGCCCCACACCTCCCGCCTTCACAGTCCAGCGGCCTTCGCTCTGCACTAGGCCACATCTTGCTGCTTCTCCTGCTCCATCCAGGCTGCCCAGTGAGCTCTGACCTCAGGTCTGCTTGCCTGCCAGGCTCTCCGGTGTTGGTGTCCTCAGAGGCTACGGCACGTGTATGCTCAGCATTTTGCCTCCCAGCAACCCACCTGAATGTACTGGACAGCAAAGCTCAACTATCCAGGCAGTGTCTATTAGGGCAAAAGGGAGAGGAATGTCTACTTTCTCCTACAGCATATAAGCACTGGTCTGGCAGTCTGAGATTTGTGAAATTCCTGGCCCTTCTGTGCTGTGTGATTTGGGGGAATCCACTTTGCTTCTCCGTTGTCAAGTTTTCCCTTCCCCATAGCTAAACAATAGCATCCCCTTGACATACCAGGTCAGAGCAGAAGGACCTCAGGGCTTTGAACAGTGCATCTATTAAGTATTAAAGCGGGGATGGCGGTGAGTGTGTTATAATTTCTTCATCTGTTATAAAATAATTACCGTGGAAGATTACTGAGAGTCTGGGCTCTTTTATACCAGTAATGAAGTCTGACCCTGGGCTATTAACAGGGCAAGGGGGTGGATTCCTGGGTTGGTGGTGGGACAACTTGCCTGGAAGAAAAAGACTGAGCACAAAGGTAGATAAAATAAGCCCATGCAAATGCGTACCCCAGTCCATTAGAGAGGTGCTAGGTTAGATCCTATTTATAGCCTATGCCTCTATGCCTGGTTGAAGCTGCTTCTAGAGCCATGCAGCATCAGCCCTGGTGGTAACACAGGCCTCCTCATACCTCAGGTAAAGCCTTCCCTACTTCGAGGTTAAGCTAAGCAGGAAGTGACATCTAGAGGAGTAAAGGCAATGGCATGTGAGTGAGGTGGCTGCCTCTGGAGTTGCCTGAAGTGAGGACAAAGCCATGGAAGCCACAGTCCCAGCCCAGGAGCATCCTGGTAAAAGATGGAGGACTTAAAAATACGTGAGCCCCCAGCCGTGAAGGCTTCCAAAAGACTCTTTCCTTGGAGACGGGGTTTAAACATGAAAAATAGGTGACTCGAGGGCCTGCGAGTGAGTGACCCATAGCAGGCAGTGGTTGGCAAGGTGGTTGGTTAATGATCAAACCACTTCTAATCTGCTAAATGTCTTCCTCCTCTGGGGAGGAACTTACTCCATGAAAAAGTCATCACTCCTCTTCTAAAGCGCTGGACGAGTTCTGGAGTCCAGGGATCTGACCAGCTTTCTTCTTGCCCTGCCTTCCCCAAAACGACTTGGATGGGCTGGGATCCCCAAGACAAAGCAAGAGCCCCACAAATGCTCGGCGAGGGTGGAAGCAGGTGAGCCCAGTGCCCTGGCTGAGGGCCGCCAGGCTCCCTCTTCTCCAGAAACCCAGGGAGAAGTGGCAACAAGCCTCTTGTTTGGGGTGTGACCATGGAGATCTGCTCCCAGACTCCTGGGGTGCCTTCCAAGTGGGAATGGGAACAGCGCTTCTTGGCAGCAGCAGGAATTGAGGATATTGAGAATTTCTGGGTCTGCCTGTCTTTGGCCTGTGCCTCTCCTCTGTATCTCAGCTAAACCAGCAGAGGCCCTCCCTCTCGTCCTTCAAAAAATGTTAGGAAAACCAAACCTATTCTCAGAAGGAGAAAGTCTGGATATGAAAAAATTTTTATGACTAAAAAACAAAATTGCTAATCTAAAAAGGAGAAGTTCCCTCTATCTCATTTCCATTTCTATGCATCTGGATTGATACGCTTCTCAGGTTTTTCCCTAATTTTCATCCGTCTTGAATTCCACCACTCTCCTCTGGTAAAGCTTTGTTCTGTTCCTCCCTGACTGTAACCAGCAAGCTTCGTCCTTCTCTCCTATTGGGTTACGTCTGTTCCAGAGGTGAAACTGTCCTCCCAGGCGCAGAGCCCCCCACGGAGGGGATTGGGGTGGGAGGAGGGGGTGGATGGGAGATGCTTATAGAAGCAGCCAGTTTACTTTCCCGAATTCACAGCCTGCAGCTCCTGTCATCTATCATCCACCCTTGCCCCGGAGTCTAGATGTCACTCTCTGAAGCAGTCAATGTCTCGGCTCTTTGTGTCCAGGAAGACGGGTACAGATTGAGTTCCACCTTTAATTGATAGTCAGAGACCAAACACGTGTTTGGGAAGCATTTGAGGAACAGCTAGGAGCTACTCAAGTGGAAGGGGATCAGAAGTGTGCCTTTTTTTTTTTTTTTTTTTTCGGCCAAGCCCCCCTGGCTAAAGTCACATTGAAAACTGGCCAGATACCATAGCTCCCCTGGGTCCTGGCTGGAGCTAGAACCTGAGCACTGGCCTTCAGGTGCCCTCTCTCTGAAGGACGTTATTTCTCAATTTGGGGAGTTTGCTTTTTCATCTTCAAAGAGTGAGATGATGCTCAGGCCCACAGGGAGGCTGAGAAAGAAAGATGTGACATCTGTCAAGTGTCTTGAGGTCCTTAGACGCAAACAAGGCTGGAAAGGCCTTTGAGACCATCCTGTCCATCCCTCCGTGTGGCTAGACAGGGTTGTACTTGCAGCATTCTGGACATTTGAAGGAATCATCCCCATTCTTACAGGCCTTAATGGACCTTGCACTCAGAAAATTCCTCCATGTGTCCAAACTCCTTCCAACTGTGCCCAAACGCATGCCTCTTTTTTAATGGCTGTTCTATGATAAAATAATCTATCGTCAGTTTCACATAAGGAATTCCCAGCTACTTTTTGTCACCGAGGCCAGTAAAACAGGCTTGCAAAGCACCCGGGCAGTTCAGTTGAAAAACCACATCTTTGAAGTCACTGTCCTCCCCCGCCTCCCATGAGGGGTGGGGAAGGCAGAGGAGAAGCCTGTCAATAAGCATAGACCATAATGGCCCTTCCTATTTCCTTCAGAGGAAATGAACCTAATGGAGAACGATATATTGATCCTAAAGACCCAACTTCAGAATCAGTCCCCTGAGAGCGAAACCTTTCAGTTAGCTGGGGCTAATGGTCCAGGTCTTTCAGTGGTTGGGGTCTGGGTGCAAGAAGCGCATCTAGCGATCAATGGGATAGCAAGCCTGCTGGGGACGCTACCAACAAGGCCGGCCCACGGGAGGGAGAATGCTCTGGGCTCTTTTATAAAGCTAATGGGAGAGGGGAAATAATATTCCTGAGCTATCTGGGGGCTTAAGAAGGCCACCCAGCTGAAGAACTCCAACCTGCAGTGAGTGACACCCCTCTTCCTCTCCTGCTCTCAACAAGACAATACTTTCCATCAAAAGCCCATTAAGCAGCGCTCCTCAGGGGGTGGTTAGGGGGAAAATGCTGCTTAGGTCTCCCGATGATTTTATGTGACAGGGCCCAGCAGTCTGCGTAGGGATGCCTTATTTAATCTCACCAAAAAGGGGCTGGCGCTCCGGCCCCTGCTGTAGGAAGGCAGCACTCTGTAATTGGGAAACCAGCCATTAAACCGTGGGGGTGACATCATAAAACACATTTCTATCTGCTTCTGCTCTAAGTCTGGCTAGGAGCTAGACAAAACCATTCCTCCCCTCAAGGTCAATGAGTGTTTGTACAGAGGCACCAGTGGAGTATTTATGGTGGGAAAAGAGCATATTCTTAGGTGCCAAACTCACACTAGCTGTGGGGCTGTGGACAAGTAATGATGCGCTCTAAGACTCAGTTTTCCAGTCTCTTAAATGGGTGTGGCAGTGTGATATTATTTATGAATTTCAAAAAGAAATATTGATTATGTTTGTAAACTGGTCGGTATTTCTGGGCATGACAACCCTTTGATTGTATTAGATTCAGCTGTGATGTCTGCTTAAACCATGTTAAGATTAGGGCTTTGATTCAGCCATGTCATTAGAGTGTGACTCAGTGTTGAGTCCCTGCCCCCTTGATGGACTGATAAAACAGACTCTCACACAGAAGTAGATACACAGAGAAGAACATGGAGGAAGAAGGCAGCTCATTAGACACAGCAGAGGCCCCAGGAAGAAAGACGAGCTTGATAGTCTATAGCTGACCTTGTGAAGAGACCAGAGCAGTTGAGCCCAAAAGAAATGAGCCCCAGGAAGAGAGACAAGCCCCATGCCAGCCTACAGCTG
>JAQZBX010016537.1:0-10393 GCA_029593785.1 Cabassous unicinctus | reverse complement strand
TCATGGTAATATGCAGTTTGAGGAGGACAGTGGGTATTAACTTCATTAAATATGCTGAAGAGCTCTGGGGCTTGAAGTCGGGCTGAGATATCCACAGCTGACCTATCCAAGGGGGAGATTCTCTTCTTCCACCCACAAAGGGGAGGAAGTTGGGCTGCTTCCTTAACCATAGACACCACTGAGTGGATAAAACAGAGGAGCTAGGGGTGAGCTGGGTGGTCTAGGAGGGCTGATCATGAAGAGTGGCATGAGAGGGAGGGAGGTGTAATGGGAATTCCGCAATGGGAGCGGACGCCAGATGCCAAAGCAGGAGTCAGACGTACAATACCCAGTGCAATGTGAAGTTGCCATTTCAAACTCCAGCCTTTCCACAGAGGGAGCCTCAAGCCTCACTCTGCTTCATCCCAGCTTGAAGGGACCATAGGGTCTCTCTCTCCAAGCCTTTCATGCCATATGATCCCTCTTGCCCCTCTCCCAGATACAATACCAGTCAGATTCAGTAGCAGAGACTTGGAGAATGATTCTTTAGGAAAATGAGGTGCCATTTTAGCATCTCAGGAAGACCATCTCTTTGAGAAGAAGAGTGAAGATGAAAAGACTCTGCTCCACTTCTGGAGTAGCAGCAACATACCAGAAAGGCAGCCTCCATTAACCCAGGGGAAAGAATGGTCCCCCTTGTCTTTTTTAGCATTTGAGGGTTACTTTGGCGTTCCCCTCAATATTGCCTGCAAAACCATTCCACTAGAGCTGTGCTGTCCATCAGGATAGCTACTAGCCACATATTCAATAAAACAGGAAATTCAGTTCCTCGATGCGCTGGCCGTATTTCTCAAGGGGCGAGTGGCTACTATGTTGGACAGCACAGGTGTGGAACATTTCCTTCATCCCAGAATGTTTGACTGGACAGCGCTGCCCTAGGATGCAAGCTCTGCAAAAGTAGGAGCTTTGTCTTGTTCACGTCTGGATCTCAGGTACCTAGAGAAGTGCCTGGCACAAAAGTGGCACATGATTTATTGAGTGCATTTGTTAAACTCATAGATAGGCAGGTGAGATAGGACACAGAATACCGAAGACTCAGTGCAGTCATGCTAGTAACTCAAAATTGGACGGCAGATTTCTTTTGAAAATACTCAGGTTTCTCCTAGTGTTCAGTCCCTAGGAAGTTTTTGAGCCTTCACTGGGTACTTCCCTAGGCTGGATGCTAAGAGGAATATGAAAAACAACAACAGGAGAAGAGGTAGGTAGAAGCATCAGAAGAAGCAGAGGATTTGGAAAGAGAAGACACAGGTTCTAGTCCACGTTCTAATCAGAAGGACAAGCGGGGCTGAGTCACTTAGTCCCTTAGACTCTCAGTCTCCTCTGCTGTAAAATGGGAGTCATAATTTTTCTTGGATGAATCAAATGAGCTAAAATAACAGAAACCTCTTTGGAAACTATGAATGGTTGGATGAATGTCTGTGTTATTGACTTTGCCCTCATAATGATTTGAGTCCCACTGCCACCATCCTTGAGAAGAGTATGCTGCCTCCTTCAGCTGCTCCCCCTGCCTTGGGGTCGTTACTACAAGATATCATGCACACTTCCAAGGAAATAATTCTGCTAAGACACCACTGTTATCCCACCTCTCTGCCCTAAAGACTAAAATGGCTTTTTACTGCCCGTAAGACAAGACCACATTCCTCCTTCTAGTATTTGATACTATTATATGCCCCCATTTGTTTAGGAAACTCCAATTTCATGATGACCAGATGGGACCTTTCCAGCTCAGCAGGCTGGTCTTTAGTGTCCCTATCCTTACCTCCCCATGGGGAGGTGAGAAACCTTATACCTGTTACAATGTGCCCTTGGCCCGCCCATGCCCTTCCTTCTTCCATCTCTCCCAATTGTGCCTGCTCTCTTGAGCTCACCCTGTCTGTAAGGCCACCCCAAATAACTCCAGCCCCTAATGACCTGGTTTCTCAGGGCCCATCTTGTCTTGTACATGATCACATGTTTACCCACATGGGCTTGTTCTCTGATTGCTTTGTGTGTCTTATCTTCTCAACAACATTGGTCAACACTCCAAGAGAGTGACTGTTATGAGGCAGTGCTTGGTACCTTAGGGGCTCAGGTAATACTTGTTGATAAGGATGAGGATGGAGTTGTTGTTGAAGGGGCCTCGACGCCTAGGCTTACATGGGGCCAGAGGGGTAGGGGGATGAGACGAGCCAGGAAGAAAATGAGGTTTGAACAGATGGTGTCACCAGCTTTGGTAATCTATGGTTTCCTTCAATGGATTCCATGCTTTAGAAAAAATTTCAAATACCTTGTTTTTATTAAGTAACAATTCATTTTCCAAATTTGTTATACATTAGATTGATATCATTCCAACCCAACCAAAGGAATATAGTATTTTAGTTAGTTGAGGCTTTACTTTAGAGATCTGACTCCTTTTAGGTGTAGCAACTGGTTTCACCCTGGATCAAACCTCTAAGTTTCCCTATTCACCTGGAGGCTTCTCTCACTGGAGAAGGCTGATGGGTCTAGGATGAGGCGTGGCAATGATGGATGTGGTGTGGAGCCCAGTGACCTAAAACAGCATTCTAAGGAAGAGTGGAGTACTGTTACTAGCCAAGATCATCCAAGGAGATGGGTCCAGGCTACCAATCTACTGCAGAAGGCCAAGGTGTGTGACCCTGTAACAAACCCTGTCTTCCCAGGGCAAAGCAGGGCTGCAGCCAAGCAGCCACTGTGCATGTGAGGCACAAGCCAGTACAACAATCTGGCTGGGCACAAACAGCTCCAATTAAAACACCTAATTATAGGGCAGGCTGGAGCCAGGAGATGGGCTTTACTGATGGCCATGAAGCCAGCCGACAGCCAGACTGCCAACATTTCCCGGAGCAGCCACAACCCAGACAAGTCTCAGAATGGAATTAGTCGCCCTATGGACAGATGGACTAGAGGGTGGGGTGGGCAGAGAAGGAGCTCTGCAGGAGAGAGAAGGCACACCTTGCTGCTTCTTACCTCCTGGGGATATGGCAAGCATTCTCCCAAGGAACAAACAGGCAGCTGCCTGAAAGACTATGGGGAAAGATGCTCCTTATTGCAAGAGAATTGGGATTTTACATCTTTGGGACCCAGTTGTCTCATCTAGTGAAAGGAAATAATATGTAATTCATAGGATTGTTTTGAGAGAAGTGCTACCATATATAACTTGAAAGCTCTTTGCTCATGATCAAGTACTGCGATAGATTAGGCAGATAATATTATTTTCTAAAAGTGGGAGGCAGTGAATTATTGTGAACAGCAGTGGCCTAAAATCCAGGGACATTCATCCTGCCTACCTGCAGGTGTTTTATCCCCCTTGCCAGACACTGAAATATTGATTAATCCACTCAACATCTCCTCCATCCCACTGTGAGTGCTTAATATCACTCTCTTAGTGATAATGATAAGAACATGAGTTTCTATGACATCTTGCCTCCTAGGATCTCAAAGCATGTGTCACACAATTGTCTCTCTCCAACATTCCTAAGAAGTTGGCAATAGCGATAAGCATTTGACTCTTATTGGTGGAGAATGGGGGCTAGAATTTTCGAGTGACTTGTCTCCAGCTCACCTAGGAGGACAGAGGTAGAGCTTGCACCAGGACCTTCAAACCCAAGCATCAGGACCATCTTCCTGCAGCCCAATAGGTTAGCTTTCAGAGCAGACAATGGACACTCTGGAAATGGAGAGACCTGAAAGTAACAATCACCAGGTGGAATTCAGGTGGTGCCTGGGTTCTAGGCTTCTCCTCAACTGTTTCACTAGGTTCCTTTGGGGAGAATGCCTCTCTGGTTCTCTGAACTATAAGAGGATGGGTGGAATTTGGCCCCCTCACCTCACGGAAAGTGATGGAATTAGCCAGGTACACGTAGTACTGGCTGAGGGGAGATCTTTGTAGCTTTGGGGGTTTAGGTAAAAAGCATCACAACAAAGTTCTGTGGGTGTAATTGAGGGTACGTTGTGCCTGTGAATGACAGTGCTTTGTCCCGCTATCCAGCTTGAGCAATGTACCAGCAGTAAAGACAAAAGGCTGGGGTCTTGCAAATCAGTCCCATCTCAGCAATGGGTGTCTGGCTCTGGCAAGCCTGCTCTTTTGGTAGCCCAGGCATCTGCTGACTGAGGGAGAGGAATTACACAACTAAACATACTGAATTTGGGGTAAGAGGATCTGGCTTTGGGCCTTGGCTCTGCTATTTAGCAACTGGGATTTAGGGAAAGCTTCTTTGGGCATCGGTATCTCATGCCTAAAAGCAGGATAATAATGATTAGCTCATAAAGTTATGAGTTAAGAAATAGTGGGGTGTAGTGGTTAAACCCATGGACTAGAAAATCAGACAGAGCTGAATTTTAATCCTGTTCCATCACTGACTGGTTGTGGGACTCTTAGTCGTTTGCTAACTATAGATTTCTCATCTGGCCATGGAAAATGGTAATAATCCTTAGAGTGTTGCTTGGAGGTTTATACTGAGCACGGTGCCTAGTGTACAGAGGGCACTTGGCCAACTTTCTCTGTTAATAACACAGATGTGTGGTGTAAAACACAAAGCCAATGCAAAGGATTGTGATAATTTTCTAGGGTTTGGGCAAGTTTGGCCAACATGTGCAAGGCTTTGCATATATAGTAAATGCATAGTAAGAATCTGCTACTCATAATTATGGCACCCTTACAGGCAGTTTCACTTTGGAATTCAGCTCCGTGATTAGTATCATTTGCAATAACTACATTCCAGGATGCCAACCCCACGAATTAGATACCAGCTCAATGCACCATGCATGATTCAGCTGTATCTCAGGGGAGGGTTTCAGGTGACAGTGAAAGCCACAAGGGCTCCGACCTGAGTGGTTTCGATATGTTGGCAGAAGGCTCTCCTTCCTCCCACAGTGACAAAACATTCCGCCATGTGTACTGGGGGGGGGGTGTCCCGCGTGGGGTCCACTCTGGGATGGGAGAACATGTATTTTTCCTAGGCTGGCTCTGGCAGCAAAGGCCTTCTTCCCTCTCTCCCTCCTTCCTTTCACATACTCCATTCCTCGCTGCAAGCCAAGTGGCAGATCATTATTTAGCACTACTGTGTGCAAAAAAATATGACTCATTCAGAGCTGCTGGGAGCTCAGCATTTGGGTTGGGAAGTGGGCTAAGGATTTAGCCTCACAGCACAGCGACCCCTGGTTTGACCCTCACCAGGCTCTTGTATCTTGTTCTGGGTTCAAAGACCACTGTGGGTAGGGAGGAAATGGAAGTCTTCAGAGGCGAACCAATGAGAAGATAAAAATGTTAAGAGATGCGTCATGACAATAAGTGGCATAACCTTAAGTTATTTAGCCCAGTGAACAGAAGGCGAAACTGAGATGAAATACACTTTAACAGGCCATTCTCCATTTTCACTGAGGGAAGAGCAAGAAGGGGAGATAGGCTGCTGCATGCGAGGCTAGTGGATGTCAAGACAACAAGGGGCAGCTGGAATGAAACACGATTTGCCATGTGTTGATAATTATTGGAGCTGGATGATGGTACATTGGGGTTCATTAAACTATTCTCTCTATTTAGGGGAGTGTTTGGGGACAGCTGCTACTCAAATCCAGCCTACTGCTGACTTGCAGGTTGAGAGTCCAGACTTGCCCACACTGTTTTTAGGAATGATGAATTCCATCATTTTTGAACCGCTCACTGCATGAGGTAGCACCACCTTTTCTTATTTGCTGTAGACAAATTTCTTCAAGCAGGAGGGAGGTTTTTTGCTCTTGTTTTGCAGGACAGGGGGACCAAGTGCCCATACAGCCTTTTCCCAATTATGATTTCATAACTAATAGCTAACACCAATTAAAGTGCTTACCATGTATTACCCCCCAGTACTAAGCGCTTTACCTCACAAGTAGGTAAGTGTTATGCCATCTAATTCTCGTAACAATCAGCTCACTGTTGTCATCTCTCTTAGATGAATGAAGAAACAGGCTTTGAGATGCTCAGTAGCTTGCCCAAGGCAATATAAGGATTTTAAGTTGGAGAGTTGGGATTTGAACCTAGCGCTACAAAGCCTAAAAAGCTTAAATTATTTTTGGCATACTACCTTTTATCTTTTGTTCTTTCCAGATCGAATAGCTCTAATCTTTTCTTGTGTCTCTATAAAGAAACCTTTCCAACCCCTTAATCACCTCGGTACCCTTCTCCAGCCTTGGTTTTTCTCTCTTAATGTACAGGAAGCCAAACCATCACCATCACTCCAGGTGCTGACCCCATTGCTCATAGAGAACTTAAATTTTATCCTGGCTGGGGCTGGGGCAAGTCAGACAATTGTCCAAGGTCCCAGAGCTCCTGCTCAGCCCAGGGCCCCTGACTCCTAGAGCTCTTTCTGCCCCTCCTATCCAGGTGCCAATTTCGACATTGTTTCCACAGGGTGCCCTGCATGTAGAGGGAAAGAATGACATTTCCCAGATCTTACTGGCTGATGACATTTGACCAGTTTCTCTCCCTGATTCCTTCTAAGTCCATTCCATTCATTCTCTTCCCAACACATAAGCTCTTGTTTGGATGATTTCGGAGGTTGTCTTAGCCGCTGGTTTTACCTTCCCTTCTAGACACCAATTCCCAGACTATTCTCCCCTGAGGCCAGAATAATCCTAAAATACTAACCTGGCTCAGACTTCTGTCTTGTTTAAAATCCTTCTCAGGGTCCCCAGATCCCTGGCGCAGCCCGAACTCCCATCAGCCTGGCGGCTTCCCCGACTATCCCCTCCCACGCAGCCTCTGCTTCAACTACAGGAGCCTCTGCCGTTGCCCAAACACACCTTCATGCTTCCTCTCTTGAAACTCTGCCCACCTTGCTTTTTCTGCTGGTATTGTCCATCCCTCCTCTTTTCTGTCTAATGGATTTAAGGGATGACTTTAAGACTAAGCCAAGACTTCAGCTCCTCAGTGGAATCCTTCCAGAATTTCCAAACTGAATGCAAACTTTCCCTCCTGGCTCCTTTCACGCTTTACGATCTCTATCCCACATTTGACTGTAAGCTCATTGCAGATAAGGATCCATAGCTGTTTAATTTTGTGCCTTCAGAACTTATCACACAATAAATGCCCTGAAATGTTCATTAATTAATGAAGGGAGGACTGAAGGAATGCGTCTCCTCCAGCTGTGATGCTCACCCCAGCATGGTAGCTGTGCTCTGAAGTCCCACAGCACTTTATAAAGTTCCTCTGTTAGTACTTATCAGACTGGTCTCTAATTATTTCTTTCTATGTATTTTTCCCCCACTACACTGAGAACATTCTTCTCCATTAGACTTTGAGATCTTTAAGGCAGGGGGTACAGTTCCAAGCACAAAGCCCAGCACGTATTAGGTGCTTCATTCATTCATTGAATGCAGTGGCTCCCAAGTCCTTGCTCTCTCTCTCTCTGTCTCTCTGTCTCTCTGTCTCTCTCCAATGTTAATCACCCAGAGGCACCTTACACCTCCAATAACTTCTGCTTAAATGCACTAGCGTGAATTTGCTCACAATGAAGCTACCTTCCACTTCTCTAGCAACTCACATCTTTGGAGGTTCTCCTATGGCTTCTCCATACTGGCATGGCTGAAAGAGCTCTGGGTCACCCACAGATGTGGGAATTTCACTCTGACCTTCCTGTTCCAGATCATTTGTGAGTGTGAAAGAAGCCCAGACTTCGCATCAGCCACTGCTGATACTTCTTGCTTTGCATGGTCTCTGGGCCTTGGCCTGCATCCCTCACCCTGGGCTGCCATCTCTTTAGCGTGATTTTCAGCACAATGGGTAGGAAAAGGAGCATCCACCTAACCATCCATCTGCCCTCCCATTCATCCATTGATGTTGACCTTCTAAGAGGGACCAGGCTTTGTGCCAGACTCTGGGAAATTCAGTGCTAGACAAGGCGTGGTCCTTGGCGTCAAGGAACTCACAGTTGGCCCAGAAGACAAACATGGAGCCAATGATCACAGCACCTTGTGAAGCACATGCTCACCTGGTCACATGAAGTGTGCAGGCGAATCACCAAGAGGATCTGAGCCCCTGGGCCTTGAGAGATGAGTGGAATTTTACCATCCAGCCACGGTAGAAGGAGCAGCAGGTACAATGGGGGGAGAAGGGAGAAGCAGCGGACATGCAAGTAGCTTTGAATAAGAGCACAATGGCGCACAGCAGGAGAGAAAAATCTCCCCCATTTATATTTTCTCACTGGGAGAAAATTTTCTCTTAAAAAATGTGTGGGTCAATAATATTATCTTTGCAAATGACAGAAGGCACAGTGACTATGGCCTTCCCTCTGCCGACAGCCAGAAAAAGCCAGGCTTCATCGAGAAGGCCCAGGAAGGGACCTTAAAAGGAAAGAAAAGCCATTTCTCCATCCAACAATAGCAGTGTCCGGCATATTTATGTATTTATTCATTTGTGATAGTCTCTCCCCAAAGACTGTAAGTTACCCGAGACCAGAGACTCTGCTATGATCTGTGTGGGGCCTCAAATAATCCTTGGTGCACAGTAAGCATCCAAAAAAGGCTCGCCTAGTGAATTCATTGGAACATCCACCTGCCAGGACCAGGCTGAGTACTGGGGATGAGGAAGTGGACTAGACACAGTCTCTGTCCTTCAAGCTGGGGCGCCGAGAGTCGGGTCTATTACGTGATCCAGTCCCTCAGGAAGCCACTTTGGAGTGGTAAGGGTTTATTTCTGTTTTAAAGCTTGGAGATAAAAGAAAAAACCGACAAGCTCAGAGATGAGTTTTTCAGAGGCCTCGGCAACCTCTCCCTACATGCTGTAGATACTAATTTTACACTGTTTCTCCTTCTTGCCACTCAGACAGATGGGGTTGCTGGGAGGGCAACAGCTTCTCAGCAACCTGTCTGCACACTCAGGCACACACACACACGATCATATACTCCCACAAACCCATAACCACGCACACACATAATCCCACACCCACACACACAGCCACACATGGCCATGTGCTCATACAACACACACTCAAACACAGCCACACACTCTCCTCCACATGCATATACTCCTAACATACACCTGCACCCACAGCCCACGCTCATATACCTACAACACATGCTTACAACTCACAGTCACACTAACACACTCATACCTATATACACACATGCTCTCACACTTACAAATACACGCAAAGCATATGTGCTCACACTCACACATTAATGCACACATTCCCAAAACGCACACGATCATACACTCACACAAACATACTCACACTCAACACACACATAATCACACACTCACACAAACAGCCACACATGCTGGAACACACACCATAAGCTCATGTGTTCATACAACATACACTCAAACACAGTCACACACACTCACCTCCACGTGCATACACTCATAACACACAGGCACCCACAATACACGCTCACATACACACAACACATGCTTACACTCACAATCACACTAACACTCTAACATACCTACATACACACATACGGTCACACAAGTACACACACAGCATATGTGCTCACACTCACACTTACGCATTAACACACACACATTCACACAACACACACACAGAGTTTAAGCCGTTAAAGGGGAAGCACTCACATTTTCCATCTATTGGTGGTTTCAAAACAGGAAGCCAGAGTGGGGAGGGGAGGTGTTAGTGAAGTGAGAGCAGCTGTAAAAAGGGACCCAGGTGCATGGGCTGGGCTCAAAAGGGACATCTCCCTGAGCCGAAATCTCCTTGGCAGGCAGAAGGGCCAGGCTGCACGAGGGCCCCACGCGGCCAGGTCTGAAGGTGTCGGCCCTGGCTGGGAGGCGCTGCGGTGGCCTCTCCACAGACAACGGCCCGGCCAGGAGAAGAGGCAGCCTCCCGGATCAAATGGCATGTCCCTGATAGCCAGGGGATTCTGCGAGGAACAAGGGGACACCCTACGCCTTCCCGTCTGTCCGGATGGAGGCCCTCTCCTTTGGAAACCACCTCTTCCAGGAGTCTCCTGGGACTAACTCCTGCAAGCCGCTTATCTTACCCCTTAGGTCCTCTGCCGCTTACTCACTCGGTCTTGTTCCTCTGTGATGGAAATCATCTGTTTTGTGCCTTGCCTCTACCCTTGCTCCAAAATGGAATAGAGTAGGGACCAGTTTTGTAATATTTATATCCTTGCAGCACTTTATATTTTACAATGTTTTTCAAATAAGCTTGTCCTTCAATCCTTCAGACAGCTGATGAGGTTGTTAAAATTATACCCATTTTACAGATGAGGAAGCTGAGAGCAAAGAGATTAAGTCACTTGTTGCAGGCCTCATTGATAGAAACAGACCTTCCGATCCCAGCTCTCCATTTTCAAGACTGTCACACCTCATACCTCCTATTCAGGGCGTGCACAAGGGGGCCAGGCACGTCAGAAC
>JAQZBX010016536.1:0-29481 GCA_029593785.1 Cabassous unicinctus | reverse complement strand
AGTCTATGAGGCATTGATTAGCTCTTTTTCTGAGTTTATTTTTAAGAAGTTTTCTGATTTTCTGACAAACTACTTCTAGTGCATTTCATTTTTCATGTAGTATTGTCTCTTGAAAAGACTTGAATGCAAATAGATGGTGGATCATCATCTTTTCAAGAATGCATACAGGTTAGTACTTGAAATGATAATATCTGCTTATAAAGATATTCTTTAAATAAAGATTTTTATATTCCTGGTAAATTTTCCAAAATAAAGATTGATTGTATCTGAATTCACTAAAAATAAAATACGTGTGTTGAGGCCTATATACTTTTTGTCCACATTCATATATGCAATGTATTATGTATACTGCAGTAAATATTTAAACTCACATCATATATAATATATAGAGGGCAGAGATACAGAAAGTGGTATTAAAGGTGATGACTGAAAACTCCTCAGGAGTTATAAGAAACAGGGCAGAATGAGCACGCACTTTGGAAAGTCAGAGTTCCAGATTCCATTCCTAGTTCAACATTGACATGAGGTCAAATTGCAGGTATGTTGTATGAAGGAGGGTAGGGCAAGAGAGTCATTTCTTTCAATCCTATATCAAAATAATTTGTTTAGGGTAATTCAGGTTGTTGGATGGGAGCCAGAAGTGGGAAGCTAAGTAATGGGAAAATGTGGGCATTCTACATGAGTCACCAATTTTTATAAGTGGTTGGACCAGGTAGGAGCCCCAAAAGGAATGACATAGGTAGGAGAGTAACAAGAGTACAGGGCTCCTCCCACCGCTCCACAAACATACACATGCAAAGAGGTCAGTTTAAAGCTTTGGTTCCAGAGGAAACCAAGATAACCAGAATAGATTTCCATACCTTAGTTATGTGACCGAAGATGGCCAGTCCTGAAGCCTGGAGTCACAGACTAATTGTGAGGGTATTCAATGAATGCACAAGTGACTAGATTCCTGATGTGGCCAAATCTAGGTCAGAAACTGTCTCATGAACATCACCTTTTCCATGAAGTCTACTTTGAGTTGACCATTCCTTCTTTTTAAACTAAAACTTGAACTTTTCTCATGAACTTGTCTAATGACTCTGACTCTGAAAATGCTTTATTTTGCATTTTCATTCCATTTTATTTTTTGGCTATGGATTGAATCATTTCCCCCACAAAGACCTGTTTAAGTCAGAACCCCTGGTCCTGTGGACGTGAAACTGTTTGTGAATGGGACCTTTGAAGATAAAGCCAGGGAAGTGTTGGATTCCTCTAGATTCTTGGCTTTGTTGCATAAAAGAATTTAAGAACATGCCAGTTAAGTTAGGTCAGTGAAAACAATTTCTTGGGAAATGGGGGAAAAGAATAGAGCTTGCTGAGAAATGGGAGAGAAGGATGGAAATACACACTTAGATTTGGTGCGGCTCCTCTAGGCAGAGAACAAGTTTTGCTTGTGTGGTCACCTTTTAAACTATTAATTATTCCTCCCTATGCTAATCCTAAGGGGAGGGGCCCCAGCTGTTATTGGTTACCCCACTAATGGTGGGGGCCAATCATGAGTCCTGTTTGGAATATCCATGGCCTCGCCTGGGCCCCAGAAAGAGTCCCAACTGAGACCTCAAGGTAGAGGTCAAGGACTCAGCAGGGTTTTGCGACCATGTTGACTGTTGGCCATATTGTCTGCTGGGCCATGTTGTCTGTCAGCCATGTATTCTGCTGTGCCAGCCACCTTCTCCCTTTCACTATACTAACCTGCCTCAAATATATCATTAGTCAATGTGAGGCCAAACCACATCAGGGTGGACCTTAACCCACTATGACTAAAGTCCTCATAAGCAGAGGAAATTTGAATTCAGTGAGGAAGGGTCATACATGGAGAGAGAGAGTCATATGACAAAGACTGAGTCATAGGCTGTTGACAACCCACCACCAAAACACTGCAGACTTCAGAGAAAGCAAGATTCTGCTGACACCTGTGAGAAAATAAATTCCTAAGTCAGAGAGAGTTCTGAAAAAAACAAGAGAAAGAATGTGAGCTTTGGGCTGAGAGGGTAAATGAAGTCTCATTTCCCTCATTTTCTCTTAAACAAAATGAAGTCTTGTTTAAGGCAACAAGGAACTCCTACAAGATAGGTCATGCTATACTGATACTGTATATGTCATCTATAAGTTATGCTATGTGTGCTATATATGTTCTATCTATCATGTATCTATCAATCTATCTGTCTAACCATCTATTATCTATCTATCTACCTATCTACCTACCTATCTATCTCTCTATAACATGGTTATAATCTCTTTACCCTAGTGCTATACTGATACAATTTTGTTGTGCATAAGAATCACCTGGACAGCTTCTTATGGCATAGGTTGCTGGGCCCCACTTTTGGTGATTCTAATGCAGGAGGTCTGGGGTGGTGCCCTAGAATTTACATTTCTAAACATTTCCCTGGTGATCCCAGGGACTACACTTTTAGAATTACTGTCCTAGAATAATATCTGATAACTAGTATGGCAAATATTAAATTCCTAATGAATACATAAGCAAATAAATACTGCTGATAAAACTTGTTTTTGTGGAGCCAGAAACCAAGGCCAGCTTGAGTTCTTGAGTAGAGAGCCTTTGAACATTTTTTGATGAAACTTGGAAGGAGGGGAAATTAGTGATTTAAGCATTCATTGATGAAAATATTTTAGTATTTACATTATTACTAATTAAATAAACACTTTAAATTTGTGGTGCACTATTATTACTAATGAATCATTAAATATTTTTTATTGAACATCTGCTCTAGGAAAGACACTAGCAGTGTTCTCATTGCAGGATATGAACTAATTTTGCGTGAGTCAGAAAGCTTTGTATTGTTTTTCTTGCATGCTAACTCCCCTGCATCTTGTAACACTGAGTCCTCCAATTATATACAACTGGAAACAACAATAATCATATTTTTGTCTTGCTCATAATGTAGTGAGTGTATTTTTAAGGAATTAAGGGTATTGTTTTAGTAGCCTCTGAATTATGCATTCAGCTGAAGCATTAAACAGAAAAATAAGCATTCACATTCTAGTAGTGTACTGAAGAAATAGTAGTAGAAAAAATACAACAGAAATAGGTAAAAGAAATTCCTTCTAAAGACTGGAACTAAAGTGGGAAGGAGGTGGAGATAGAGTTACAATATGCATCAGAACTCTTTCTTTGTTTTGTAAACATGGGTATGCATTATTTTAATGATAAAAACATGCACAAAGATAAGCACCCCAAAGCACATGGCACGTACACAGATAATTAGTGCAAAGATCTTTGACTTCCAAACTTCTTGGAAAAATTTTATTTCTGTAGAAAGTATAAATAATAAGACAGTGAACACAGATTTACGCTTTATCTGAATTCATCATTTGTAAATTTTTACCATGTTTAAGTTTCCTCTCTATTTACATATATGTGCATGTATTTTGTGTTTGTGTTGTGTTTTTTGTAAGTTGTAGATATAGTATTTCACCTTTTGTAGATCAGCATGTACCATCTGAGAATAACAGCTTCTTATAAACTGCATTAACATCCTCACACCTCTAGCATTTCACCAATATGTAAAGTCCACATTCAAATCTCAATGAAACTAAAATGACATTTATTGTCTTTTTAAATAAATTCATGATCCTTGGTTTATAAATTGTATTTATGAATTGTATTTGATCATTGTTGCTTTAATCTTTAAATCTAGATCTTTCCCTGTGTTCTTAGGTTTTTTCACGATATTTACTCTTTTGGGGCATCTATGCCCATTCTCTCTCATAATAAATCACATTCTGAATTTGCCACATAACATACTCATGGTCAGTTTCACACTGAAAGTTTTTTTGGCAAGAATACAATATAGATGATATAAAGTAATCTTATTGCAATTTTTTAGTTGATAAAACATTTCAGATTGTGCCAAAATCAGTAATGCTAAATTTGACCACTTGGTTAGGCTTGTAAACACCAAACATCTCCATTTTAAAGGTGAGCAATCTGGGAAGCTATTTTGAGACAGTGAAATTGTCCTATTGCTCAATGACTTTTCACCAAAAGATTTTGCATATATAATGATCCTTCCTTGAATATTACGTTGATGGTGGTAAGTGTGATTTTCTAATTACAGCATCCTTGACATGACCTTGTTAGTCTTTGAGCAAATTCTTGCTTTCTGGCAGAACAAGATGCTTCAAGTTGGTGTTGTATTTTTCCTACTTCATATCTGCTAGGAGCTAATTTTGCAAAGGCTTAGCATTTTTTTGAAAAGAATGGTATTTAGAAACAAATATCTTGGCTAGATGTAGACATTATATACTTAGGAATCGTAGAAAAATTCAGTGCTAGACACAGAAATATTAGATAGATAGATAGATAGATACATAGATACATAGATAGATAGAGAGAGATGACAGATAGACTTTTACAGTTACATTTATATTTTGAGTTTATGTTGACATTTCCAGTTCAGATTTAGCATTACAAGGTTTTTCCTTCCTTCACTTAAATAAAATCTGTATTGATTTTCTCTTACAATTAAAATCTTGGTTCCTACTAACATTAATATATATATATATGTTTCATATTACAATGCTCATAAAATAATTTCAGAATAACTATACCAATATTACTTGTAAAAATAAACCAATTTTTATAAAAGCTTAAGATTCCATTATAGTTATGTTTGCCCTTATAGTATAAAACACTAAGGATATAAAATCATTTTGTTGTCTTCAAATTTTATTTGATAGGATGTTTTCACCTAAAATGTAGACTGAAATAAGAGCACTGATCTTACCCTTTCAATAGGAAAAAAGCTGGATAAAATTCAAGTCAATTCCCTTCATGGAATCAATCATTGAAACGGGGGTTGGAGATCAGGCAACTAACATAAAATTTGTTATAGAGACGGGTACCTTCATAGAGAAACAGGGCCTGAACATTCACTTGTTAGGCAGAGCTGACAGACACCATAGAAGCTGGTAAGATTAAGCTTGCAATTTTTAATGAATTACTAAAAGCCAAGCATGGGATAGCATTAGCCTTTCAGGACCTTAGACATGGAGGTATTTGATCCTTTTGCAGGATTTCTCTCCAAGACCCCTACCAGGTTCTCACAGAGAAAATTGGTAAGAAAGAACACTGAGAAAGTTTCTCTCATGATGATATCTGGGCGAGGGTACATCATCTCAAATCAATCTTCTCTGCATAAGAAAGTGGAAAAAAATCATTATAAATATGGGTCCTGATGGAAACCCTTTGAAGTTAGAGGTGGTGAACAGAAAAAGAAAACAAAAAAAACAAAAGGCAACAAAAACAACAACAAAAACAAGCTCTACCCAGTGAGGGAGAGGCAGGAAGATATGCCAGGAACAGCATTGTAACTGAAGGAGCAGAAACAAGTTTGACAAAGTTTCACAGTACCTGCCTAAGACTAAGACTTAATCAAAATATCAAAGAATGCCACCCTGTGCTCCATTACCACACTGAGAGATGAAAACAATAACAAGAACAACTCTCAGTGGAATGCAGTTTGAAGTACAGCAAGAGGCAGATTCTGTTTGAGAAACAACACAAAAGAAAAACTCAAAACCAAGCAGAAAGCCCCAAAGCCAAGAAGGAAGCAAACACTTATACTTTTTGTTGGAAAATTAGTCCACACACTAAACACAAGGTTATCCATAGCAGAGGTAACACAGGGTAAATACAGGCAGACTATGAAGACTCTGGTGCACTGAGGGGAAACCTAGCAACATTAAATGTCAGGCTCCACTTAACTTCTGATTAGAGTAACATCAACTCCAAAATGAAAGGCCTGGGAGAAGGAAAGATTTGTTCATCTACAAGCTTAATGATATTTAATGACCTGTGCAATATATCTGGTTTCAATAAAAAGTAAAATAAAATTATGAGACATGGAAAAGAAAAGAGAAAAAATGGAGAGTGAAGACATCACAATCTTAAAAATCAAATGATGATATGACACAAATGTTGGAACTATCAGAACTGGCTTTTTACAATTTTATTATCTATTTTCATTTCCTTTCATTTCAATCTTATATTTTATTTTATTTAAGAGATATCAGGGAATGAAGCCAGGACCTTTTTCATGGAAAGCAGACACTCAACCACTGAGCTACACCTCCTCCCTGGAACTGGCTTTTAAAAGACCCTTAATTAGTATTCTAACAGCTTTAATAGAAAAAAAAGACAATGTGCAAGATCATAGAGGTAAATGTATTAGATGGTTAGAAAGTGTGAGAAAGAATGAAATGGAATGTTTAAAAGAAATGAAAAAAAAAAACATATTGAGATAACTCTTTGACAGTTATCAGTATATTCAATACAACCAAGAAAATAATCACTGAATTCAATAGAACATCTAAATAACTCATGGGTGAAAAAGGAAGTCTCATAGGAAATTCAAAATTAGCTTGAAATGATTGAAAGTGAAAATACACAGTGAAATAAGCCAGACACAAAAAGACCATTATTATATGATTCCACTTATATGAAATATCTAGGATTTGCAAATTCATGGAGACATGTAGAATATAGGTTAATTGGATCTGAGGGGAAGAGGAAAATAGGGTGACTGCTTAATGGAGACAGTTTCTGCTTTGGGCAATGCAAAACTTTTGGTAATGAATGCTGATGGTAGCACAGCATTGCAAATGTAACTAATGTCACTGAATTGTAGACATAAAAATGCTTAAAGTAATACATTTTATGTTTTACATATATTATCACAATAAAATGTAGACAATGTAAAAAAATGAAAATACAACATATCAGAATTTTGAATTTCAGGTATAGCAGTGCTTAGAGGGAAATGAATAGCATTAAATGATCATATTAGAAAAGAAAATCGGTCTAAAATAAATAACCTAAACTTTTACCTTAAGAAATAAGAGAAAGAAAAGTAAAATTCAGAGGAAGCAGAAGGAAGGAAACAATAAAGATAAGAGCAGAAATCAAATAATTAAAAAAAAACACCAATAGATAAGTTAAATGAAACAAAGAGTTGGCTCTTTGAGAGGATTAAGGAAATGTATAAACCTGTAGCAAGGCTGACAGAGAAGAAAATTTAAAACACAAATTTCACATTTTGATAATAAAAGAAGAGACATCACACGTGATTTCACAGAAATTCAAAGGATAACAAGTAGATACTGCAAACAACTCTGTATCCATGAATTCAATAAATTCAATGAAATGGACCAAATCCTTAAAATATACAAAATACCAAAACTTATTCAAGAAGAAAAATATAACCAGATGAATCCTATATTACTGAGGGAATTGAATTTGTACATAAAAACCTTCCAAAAATGAAAACTCTCATCCCAGATGGTTTAACCTTTTTAGGAACAAATAATATCAATTCTACAAAAATCACATCCCTACCCTTGTTATGAGTCCAGTGTTACTCAAGTAAGAAAAAAAAAAAAAACTGACAAAAACATTAAACTGCAGAGGAATATATCTTGTGTGCCTAAAAACAATAATCTTAAACAAACAACATTAACAAATGTAATTTTGTTTGATATAAAAATATAGTTAATCATGATCAAGTGAGGTACAACCCAGGAATGCTAGGCTATTTCAACATTTGAAAAGCACTCTGGGTGGTATAAGAGGGAATGGTACTTTTCCTTTTGAAGTAATGAAAACATACTAAAATTGACTATAGTAATAACAGCACAACTCTGTGAAGAAAATGAAAGCCACTGAGTATACACTTTGAATGAATTGTACAAATCATGGGACTGTATAACACAGGGAATCCAGTGGTGGATGATGGACTTTGGTTAACAGGATAAATATGAGAATGTTTTCTCATGAAAGATAACAAATATAATATAGGGTGTTAATAATTGGGTGGGTTGGGGGAAAAATGCACCAAATGTACAATATGAGCTATAGTTAGTAGTAATGTTTTGATGATGGTCTTTCATAGTTTGTAACAAATGTTCCACAACATTGCAATGTATTGGTGGTGGAGAGATGTATGGGAGGCTTATATGATGATATGCATGTTTGTTTTGTAAATTCACAAATTTTACTATGTACTTATTGCTTATGTATGTTCATGTATGAATGATGCATTTCAATATAATTTTATTTTAAAAACAAGCAATCCATGTAATTTCACCATCATACTAACTTATGTGAGAAACAAAACATATGCTCATTTCTATAGATGCATGGAAGTTAACATTCATTCCTGATTAAAACTCTAAAAACTAAAAGTAGAAGGAAATATACATAATCTAATAAAGGACATCTACAAAACCACTTAAGATCACCTCCTATTTAATGGTGAGAAACTGAATGCTTTACACCTAAGACCGGGAAAAGTTCTCACTTCTAACAAAGAGAGTATGGAAATAGAAAATTCATAACTTTTCTGTGGTGATCATATTGGCAACACAGACCTCCTGATACAATGCAATGAGGACACTTTTTTGAGGTGCCATAACTTCAGTTGAGTCATGGCAAAATAAAGTCAAATTGAGGGGCATTCTTAAAAATCATGGATGAGTACTTGTCAAAACTGACAACATCATGTAAGGCAAGTAAAGGCTGAAAAACTGTGACAAATTAGTAGTGAATAAGGGGTCAAGATGATTAAATGCAATAAGGTATCAAAGATTGTGTCCTGACAGAAAAAGGACATCAATGGAAAAACCTGTGACATTTAAATAAAGTCCTTAATAGTATTGTACCAGTGTTAACTTGTTAGATTCTATGTTTATGCTATCTTTATATAAAATCTTAACATATAGGAAGCAGGAGATAATAGGATTATCTTTTCAACTCTTCTGTAAATCTAAAATTACTTCAAGATTAATGACTAAAAATCAGGAAAATTTTTGCTGAATTATTTCTTTCTTTTGTGTAGTTACATTAGTATGCATATAATCATTTGTCTCTCCTCACTTTCCCATTAAAGATTCAATTCTTCCATCTGCGATTTAATTTTATTTTTGAAATTGTAAATAATTTACATGGTTCAAACTCAAAACAATATAAAAAGCAATCTCAGAAATCTCACTCCTACTTCTTTCTTTTCACCTTGTGTCCACCTATTCCCTGTATATATGTTTTATTAATATTTTTTCAAGCCCTCCTATAATATTTTTTCTAAAATTACTGTTTTGTATTTATTTTGGTATGTATAGAAATCTAATTTTATGGATTCATGTTTAACCTATAGCTAAAACCTTTTATATTGCTCAAGTTTCTCTTGGTCATCCCTTCAATCAAAAGGCTGTCTTCTATTAGATTCCTCAGGATAAGTAAATAAATATAATATCCCTTAAATTCTTGCATGTTTAAGTTTTTTCTACAAGTTAGATGATTGAATTCAGTTTTTCTGGAAATGACACGTTTATTGATAATTAACTTCATTTTTCAATTGATCTTTTCTCCTCCATTCCTTCTTGTCCCTCCAACAGATATATTGTAATGTGGTACAATACAACACAATCTCTTTGTCCTTGAAAATCATTGAGTTAATGCCTGTTTTTCCTTTCTCTTTTCTTTCCTTTTTTTTTGATTTCTTTTTTTCTTTTCTTTTTCTTTTTGGTGCTCTATCATGTACTGCGTTATGACATTATTGTGTTGTTATGTAATCACTGTATTAATTTCCTAAGGCTGTAGTAACAAATTACAAGACATATTCCTCTGCAAACACAGTGACTTACAAACAAAGATTGACTCTCTAACAGGCTAGAAGTTTGAAATCAGGTATGAGGAGGGCTGCGCTTCACTGAGGTCCTGAGTGGAGGTTCCATCCTTGCCCTTCCAGCTTCTGGAAGTTCCAGGTGTTTCTCCTAGCAGCCTCTCTCCAGTCTCGACTTCAGTCTTCACATGGCTCTCACCCTCCGTGTTTGTGTCTCTTCTCTCTTTTTATAAGGTCAGTTGTCCTATTAGATTAAAGCCCAACCTAATTCGGTTATCACCTCATTTTAACTGGATTATATGTGCAAAGACTCTATTTCTGAATAAGGTCCCATTCATAGGTCCCAGGGTTTCAATATATCTTTTTGGAGGACAAAATTCACCCCATAGCAATAAAATGACGTTATGCAAGAGTCATTATAAAACCAACAAAATGAGGTGGGACATTGTGCCATATGTCACTGCTCTGCCTCTTGTCTCTTTTTTTCCTTTTTTCTTCTTCCTTCCCATTTCTCTACCTTCTCCCTTTTTTATATGCATATATATGTATATCAGAGATCACAAGATACATATACTTATGTATGTGTACCAGCGATAACAAGGAACATTACTTGATTAAGTCAATTCTACAAGAAGTGTTCTCATTCCTAGATATGTAACCACCTAACAACAGTTTCAAAATAAATGAAGGACAAACTGAGAACAGTGAAATGAGAAGTAAACAATTCCATAATTAGTGTTGGAGACCCAGCTCTCCTCTTGAAGTGCTCAATAAAATAATTAGATAGGAAATTAGTGAGGATAAAGAAAATCTAATCAATTCTCTCAATCAACTGGATCTAACTGACATTTATAAAACATACCATCTGTTTTAGTTTGCAAAAGGCTGCCAAGACAATATAGCAGAAATAGGTTGGCTTTTACAATGGGAATTTATTAACTTAAAAACTTACAGTTCCAAGGCTGAGAAAAATGTCCAGAATCAAGGCATCAGGCACCTTCTGCTCTGGGCTCCACTGGTTTCAGCTTCAGGCTGTGCCATCTGTGGCTTTCTCTCTCAGCCTCTGTGGGTTCCCCTCTGAGCTCCTGGGGGTCTCTATTGCCCCCTAACTTTGCACACATCCTGTTTATAAAGGACTTCTGTAAGAGTTTAAGACCTATTCTGGATCATGCCTTACTGAAGTAATCTAATCAAATGGTCATACCTGCAATAGGTTTACACCCACCCACAGGAATGGGTCAGTTTCAAGAACATGATTTTCTGGAGTACATACAATCGCAAACTATCACACCATCCAATGCAGAAAAATTAAAAAAATAAAAAAATAAAATAAAAAAATAAATCTCTTTTCAAATGCACATGGAAAATTCACCAAAATAATTATATTCTGGGCCATAAAATAAATGTTAATGAACCTAAAAGAGGAGAAGCCATGCAAAGTATTTTCTCAGACCATACTGACATTGAAATAAAATAGATAAAAATATATGGAAAATTTCAAAATATTTGGAAATTATCTCTCTTCTAAACAACTTAAGGTTTATCTTTTTTGTCTTTCAGGAAGGAGGTCTTAGTTTTCCTTTTATGAATTTACCAAAGTTCTTGTTCAGTTTATTTCTGAGTATTATATATTTGTATGTAACTATTTTATATGGGATTTAATATTTTATTATACCTTTTAACTGATCATTGTTTGTATATACGAATGCTGTTGAATTTTTGCAAGTTTATTTTATTTTCTGCTATCCAATCAAATTGCTTCATCATTGACTTTATTGGGTTTCACAAGTATATATTCCATCATATCACTTGCAAGGAGAAATTATTTTATTTCTCCTTTCTACATTTTATGTTTCTAATTGTTTTTTTTTCCTGGCCTAATTGCATTGTCTTATACCTCCAATAAAATATTAAATATCAATGGAGACAGGGGCATCTTTGTCAATTTTCTGCTTTAGAGGTATTGGCGTTGGGGATTCATGTTGGCTAAGATAAATGTCACATTGTTTTTAATGACTCCTTAGTATTCCATGATCTGCAGATATAATATAATTTATTAAATCTGCTATATACTGATGAAAATTTAAGGAATTTTTATCTTTATCTATAACAGAATCTGCTGAAAGTATGTATATGCTCATAAGTCATTGAAAATTTTATAAGTCTGTATGTAGGAGACATACTGAATTGCTGGATTATAGCAGTGTGTTTTACACTGATTTAGATGTTTCTGTATTGATCTCTACATGAATTTACACCTCTTCAGGTAATATGAGATTCTCTGTTTTTTTTACCCTTACTTAAACATTGCATTATCCAATGATTTTATCCTCGCCAAAAACAATAGGCCGAAAAAAAGGAATACTATTTGAATTTGAATTTTCATCCAATACTACATGTGAAAAATATGAACAATTTACAATAAATATACATGGATATTGTACAATGAAAACATAGACAACATTCTTCATAAAAATGTTTATTTGAGGAAGTATTACATTTTTATAAAAATCTTATTACTGCAAAATATTTCAGTATTTTTTCCAGTTTAATGTATGTTTTTCAGTTTTTGTGGTGATTTTGCCCTTTACAAAATGTTTCCTTTTATATACTAAATTTTGTCTTCTTCATAGCTGGGTTTTATGGCATAATGAGAAAGGTATTCTGCATGCCAAGTTTATTTTTAAAAAAGCTCAAGTGTTTCTACCTAGGATTTTTATGATTTATTTTTTACACATAAACATTTTATCTATTTGGAATGCATTTTAATGAAAGGGATGATATAGAAATTTACACTTTTCTATATTTTCACAAAATATTTTGGAAGATTTCTTTTTTCCTTCTATATTCTCAAATAACTTAAACAGTATGATAATTACTTGTCCTAGAAATAAAATTTTTGACTAACTCTTATATATTACTTACTATGGACCATACTCTCCTTCATCTAATCATTGCAACATCACTAGGATGTAAGTGCTGCTATTTTCCTTATTTCACAGTTGAGGAAACTAAGGCACAGCATGGTAAAATCATGACTCCAAGTTTATTCAAATGGGAAATGGTGACACTGGGATACAAGCCTAAATGTTCTCAGCCCAGTATCCTGTGGTAGTCACTTCAAGAGACTCAGTGGATGAAATGCTCTGTGAATTAGTCAATGTGTTTCCCACTCAGGATGTACCATTTATTTCAGAAATCTGTACTCTATGGGTTTTGCCAGTTATCTGTAGCTATGGGATCTTCTAATTGAGCCTTCCTGCACCCCAGTGAAGCCCTTCCTCACATCTTATCAGGGCTGCTTTTATGGGCATATGACATGTGCACTCCCAAGTTTAGAAAGGCTTTATTATTGAGTTAGTACTCTGTTACTGCCATCTTGAAATCCTTGATCAAGAGACTCTGTCTCTTCCTTTTGCAATTGGCCCCACAAATTATGTAGTCCATCCTGCATGTCATGTTTTATGGGAACTCCTGTCTCTTTGTTTTATCAATGCTAAGAATACTATTTCCACTTTTTCTTGTTTGTTTTATATGATTACAAAGAAAAAGAGAATGTGGCATTGGATCCTACCATTTTAAAATGAAATTCAAAAAGTTTAAATAGTTTCCCTAAGGTCACACATTCATAAGTGAAGTTTCAAGTCCAGAATTGTTTTATCCCAGAGGCCTTGCTCTTTCTACTTCACCATGATGCTATCTTAAGAATAAAGAGCTTGCAGAAGAAAAATAATGACCCTTTGGAGCCATGGCCACATCAAAATAGCATAAAAAAATGGAGTTAAGACTTTGTGCCACACAACAGACTGAGCTGACACAGATGTTCTTCCAAGCTCACCACAGCTTTCAAGCTCTCATCTTGAAAGATAAGTGGGAAAATTCCTCAGGGACCAAAGAAGAGGAATGATCTAATGGCCAGAAAAGTGTCAGTGATGCCCAAAAGGTTCTATGACTAGATTCTGAATGCTGGGACTAGAGATGATGGTCCACATGCTGGACATGAGGCTCAGGGCCACCTTCGTTCCAAGGGCAAGCTATCCCTAAGCTTCCTTCTCAGAATTGGGAGCCTAGGAAGGCTACCCAGTTCTAATGCAAGAGAGGATTTTCACTTCAAGTCAGGCAAAATGCTGAGGAGTTTCATCTTTTTTTTTTTTTTTGAGCTTTGTGTAGAAAAATAAAATATTATTGATGACAAATTGAAACCCCAAACATTTCTTCAATAAAGTTCATAGTGCAATTTTAGAGTGGATTTATTACATACAAATATCCAAGCCTTAAACTTAAATAAAAACTGATCCTGGATCATTAAAACCTTTTGAGACATGAGTAGGAACAGACTTAAGACTGCTTTATAATTAATTGCTCATACTCCAAGGTTTGTAAGACTCCAGAGTGAGAAAATTCCAGTCAAGGTAAGCATAGAGTAAAATCAAAAGCAGAAATAAGAATGAAATTCTACTTGGAAGCATCAGCTGGCAAAATAAACAGCAGCTTTAATGCACCAAAAAATGAGAATTAATGGGACGATCTAAAAGAGGCTGCAAAACCATTGTTTAAAATGATTGAATAGGTAAAATAAAATAAAATAGTCTTATAATGAAGGAATACAATGTCAAGTAAAAGAAGAGATGAATTGAAAAAGAATCAAATAGCACAATTACAAATTCATAAATTTAGCAACAAAATATATAAAATTCACTTTAAATGGGAAAAATCTGATTAGACTCAGCTGAAGAAAAAATTTGTGAACTGAATGATTCAAGGAATTCATTGCAGAGACCTGAAAACACAGCATTTATTTTAAAAAGGGTTAGGAAGCATTAAGGATGGAATCAGCAGTTCCAACAAAACCAGACTTCCAGAAGGACTGAATAAGGAAAATGAAATAATATAAATGCACTATCCAAAGAGTTACAGACTAGGAATAATCCCTAGTTGAAGAAAGACATGACTATTCAAATTAAAGTCATATCATACAGGCCAGGGAGGATAAATAAAAACAAATGCACATATATAAACAGATGTCATCTAACAGCAGAATAATATAGACAAAGATAAAAATCTTAATATAAAGCTGTCAGATAGAACATACAAAATACATTAAAATGTACAGTTATTCAGTTGGCATCATAATGTTCTTTAGCTCCAATAAGTAACATAATACAATGAAACAAGATCTTGAAAATATTCAGTGTAAGTAACTGTGAATCTAAAATTTTACATTTAGCTAAAGTGTTATGTAAAGAGTGGAGGCTAAATAAATACCTTTCCCTGATAAATAAAGGACGTACAAGCTTACCACACAAAGACCTTCCTTGAAAGAACTACTAAAGGATACATTTCAATCAGAAGAAAATTAAACCCAGAAGGAAGGAGTGAGATGCAAGAAGCAATGAGCCTAAATATCAGAAACTCCCACAAAGTTTCAATGTCTCAAGCTGGCTTTCTTTAAATAATAACAAGAGTCATAATATTTTCTTCTTTCAAAGTAATAAAATAAGTATCTCATTATTAAAAGAAATTATAATCCCAAATTAGATATTTCTAAAATTATAATTTGTTGAGCTTTGGATATATGGATATAAAATTTGACAATCTAGTGGTTAATTTCCCATATTATTATTCCTCACTATGTTTGTGTAAAACTTCAATGCAAAGTAGAACCTATCCAGGGGATTTTATTTGACAAATTTTATGAACACTAACGCTTGTTTTTCATCTTGTGATGAATCTTAGCTGCATTTGATTCAATTCAGAATTCAGGAAGACATATGTCAGGACATAATGTCACTGGAATAAGTGTATTCTTTCATGGATAATGTTATATCACGCCTATAAGTTCCATCTCAGCTGGCAAAAAGTGACCAACCAGTTATGGACTGTCTGGGCATACTGATGATAACATAGAAGACACTCAACTTGGGTCAAATGGGCAGGATTATGCATCATTTTCTTTAACACAACAAAAGACTTGTCAAGAATGAACAGAAGGAAGATAAAAAGATTCCTTCACAGATGTGTTTGCATATGGTTTGAGCAGCATACATATAAAATACTTTAATTATTATCTAGTGCAACAAATGAATTGCTATGTACCCACGGGTAAATCTTGAAGGAAGAAAATGTAATGATGGCTTATAAAATAGTTTATCAAAACTCACCAGCAATTCCCTAATGAAGGTACAGTCATGGTTCCTTTGTCTATCTCCATTTCTTAGGGGTTAGTCCAAAATCAGCTGGTCTGAAAATTGTCATATATTCATGGGCCAGAAATTTGTTTTTAATCTAATTTATTTTAAGCCTACTTGGATATCGTAAGTGCATATTACTAAGATTTATTTTCAGACTCTGAATGAAGCACTGTAAATTAGCTTTTAAATGTCTGGGGGATTAAAACAGAACAAAAACTTGGGAAAATGTAAGAAGAGAAAAAACTGCAATGGATATTACAGAATGTAGTCATTGGGGACAAGATTAGTTCTGGCTCTGCTATTAAATCTGTAATAGTTCCCAGGGAATTTATTTAAACTTTCTGGCACTCAGTTTTCTTACGTGCATTGAATGAATAAAAATAGCTTCTTTAGACATTTCATGGCAATAGCAATGGGTAAGAAACTAATTAATAGTCAAGGAAAAGCTTTGACAAATCTGAAGTACCATATGCATGTCATCACCTTATAATTATTTTGCTTGAAGTGTCCAAGTTTTCCAATGTCTTAGCAACAGTGATAGCTATCATTTCTTTATCTGATTTTCCTGAATGTCCAGTCTCTTTTGGCACACACTAGCATAAAGACAGTCACACACAGAGATACACATCTGATTCCTACCCTTGCTTACTTCATCTCCTGGTTTACTCTATAGACAGGTGGGATGTATAGAAGCCTATAAAGGTAGTAATTTCTTTGGCAGTTCAAATGGGAATAGGTGGAATTGGAAAATAACCCCATAGGAAGCAGAAAAAAAGAAATAGGGAAAGGAAAACTGAAAAACTAATGGCACCCAGTAAAGAATTGCATGCATCACTCACTCCAAAGTCAGCAGGTCTTATAGATGAGAAGTTGTTATTCCAAACCCAGAAAACTTAGCCTTTGATGAATTATTCTTGGCCTTAAGAGGTTGGGAAAAAGACAACTGTAGAAGATACTAGGAAAAACATGTAGGAAGCTGACTGTGGCAGAGGGCAGGGATGAACACAGAATCTCTGGATGGGTGGGGGGTTTAGGAAGAAGAACCTAGTTGTGGGATAGACTTTGGAAGTAGAGGTTGAAACTGTTTTACATAGAATTTTACATAAGATTTGGAAAATATCAACTGTCTAGGTCAAAAAATGATGCATGAAGATGGAGATTGCATGTTAGGGAAATAAGAGGCCATGGGTGGGTCAAGAGCATTGTCACTGCTGTAGCCAGAGCCTGGGAATCCACCCCCCAATGGCTGTGTTCCCTCCAGTGTAAGAGTGCTTTCTCTTCTGAAAACCCCACATATCCTTTAGAAGAAGCCTCTTTTTCGTGTACACAGAGAGCTGGGAGAACCTGGAGTATATGTTTCCAGAGAGCAGGAAAGGACATGAAAGAAAGCCCAACAACCTTTTCTCAAGCCAAATCGTACATGGCATAGCCCTTGCAGAATCGGATCTACTGCTGTATCTTAAGTGACTTCCTTCCCGGCTCCATTTCTCTCTCTTCCCTGGGCTGCTTTCCCACTCCCTTGGCTGTTTCTTCCAGGAGGACTGTCTCAATAAATCACTTGCCCAAAGATTCTCCTCTCAGACTCTGCTTCTGGGCAACCCTACCTAAGACAGGAGATAAGGTTGCTCAATCTCCTTGGGAAGAGCAGAGTTTCATATCCTGAAAATGGTTAGAAAACTCCATGTATGGAGCAGCAGATCTGGGGCATCCTGTGTGCAGGTGACACTGGTGTTATCTCTGGAATTGCAGCAGACAGGTCCTCTAAGAGAACCTTCCAGTAATTTGGAAATTGGTGAGGCTTTCAGGTTTCCTTTCATCAGGAGCATCATCATCCATGTGCGACACACACTTCAAATTTCCTTCTGAACATCTTAACTTAAACACATATCAAGAATGATTGTTTCATATTTTATAGATTTTGTGAAATGCTAGAAAAGAAGACCTCATCAGCCATGCTTCTACTTACCTGAGGGAAATTCATGAAGGCCTAAATCAGAGATTATACCTATACTCAGATCTTCTTAATTATGAGATTGGCTTTCCAAATACTTTTTGAGACTGATTCTTCTATGGCTCTCTAATTACCTTAACTAGTCAGATAAATCTGAATATAAAATTTCTCTTCTTAGGTCTCCCCACCAAATTACTGGTATGTTGAGAAAATCATATGCAGTTTTATTGCTTCTTCTTAGCACCTTCCAAAACATACTCCCTCCTAGAGGTATTTAAATGTCTTCTCTGGTCTGACCCTGGGTTAAAAATATTTCTCAACTTCTTTTCCTCTAAGAATTTCCTTGCCTCTTGTTCATTCATTTTGGATGTTGGAATTTATCTTTAGAACATATTCAAATAAAATATTAGTAGGTGTTAAATGTCTGAGGTGGGTTTCCCTTTCCTTCTACATGACTGTTGCCACAAACTCACTCACAACTTTCTAAAGAGGATGTATAAATTCCTAAAATTGACAAGTTTGAAAAGACATTGAATATTATTAAATTTTTAAAAATATAATAAACTATTTTTAAAAAAGTTTTAGATTACAGAAAAGTTACTTCGAAAGTATGCTGGTTTCCCATGTACCCCCCTCCCTCTCCCACATCATCCCCAATTTTTTTTTTAATGTAGCAGTGCAATTTATTATGATGTATCTGTAAAGGCCATTCATTAAAAAATGCACATTTAAAAATGACTCACTTGTGGTAAGGACTAACCTGCCTACAATAATAACCAAAAAAATAAATCATCATTGTGAAATTTATCAGTACTTCACACATCTAACAAATACTGAAGGAGGCAACTAACATTGTTATAATTTCTTTGAAGTCTAAAACTTAAGCACAAATCAGAATTAAGAGAAACTTCAGAAAGTTCACATTTACATGCATTTTTGGCTGAACTTTCAAGATTCCACATATAACAAAACCACCACTTTGAATTAAAATGAGTATAGAAAACCTTTAAGCCTTGTAACAAACTCATTCTACAGAAGCAAGGAAAACAGAGTAAATAGTAACAGCAGTATATTTCTAGGAGAGAAAACAATCACTTATTTCCTTTATTAAACAAAAGTCAATGAGTCAATATTTTAATAACACTGACCAAGTTATTGCTTTTCAAACTGTGTCTTTAAAATGCATCTATCCATATATTTGGATTAAATTAAATTTATACATCAAAAACAATTTGCTCAGAATTCTAATCTTAAGAATAAAACATAGCTTGTCAAAGCATAGTCCAAACACTATGCAATATAATGCTACCATTTAGATTTATATGCTTCATCTGAAAAACTTATCTTACAAATGGGAGTTTTGCCCTGTTTCTCCAGAATAAATGTCCCTATTTCTAAAACTTTAAATGATAATCAAAAATGACAGATTCAAGTAATTCATGCTATGCATTTTTCTTCATCGGACTTTGATAAAAATAGAGCCATCTGGTGTTAGAGCACTATCTTCCTTTCCAGGTACAGTCTCTATCATCCCAGAAGCAGACACAAAAACAATTGTTTTATTTGTTGAAGCTGACTTCTGTTTCTTAGCAATAGCTGCACAAACAGCAACAATCTCATCACTTTCAAAATCATAGTCAGGAATTGACTTTAGTGAGAAATCTGTTACTTCTGTTGATGATTCACTCTTTTTAATCCTCTGTGCCACTTTCTGCTGCTCCTAGAGTGTTCCTGCCCAAGAAAGGTCTTCTTTCCATATTTCAGGGTTCATTGGATAGATGTGAAGGGCTACTTGAAAACTTTGAATTGCTTCACCCATTTTGTCCTTCAGCTCTCAGTTGTCATATTGTTATATTGATATCTTCTTATCCTTCAGTTTACCCTTCCTAATAATCTTCATTTCTAAACCCTTCTCCAGATCTTTTGCCCTTGTTTTTTCCTTTCAGGCTGCAGCACCCCCTTTGGTATCTCTTGCAAATCTGGTCTTTTGGTAACATATTCCCTCAATTTTTGTTTGCCTGTGAAGACTTTGAACTCACCCTCATTTTTGAAGGTCAGCTTTGCCAGATAAAGAATTCTTCGCTGGCAGTTTTTCTCTTTCAGTACCTTAAATACATCATATCAGTTTCTCCTCTCCTCCATAGTTTCTGATGAGAGGTTGGCACTTAATCTTACCAAGATTCTCTTGTATGTGATGGTTTGCTTTTCCCTTGCTTCTTTCAGAATCCTCTCTTTATCTCTGATATTTGTCATTCTGAATAGTAGGTGTCTTGGGGTAGGTCTGTTTGGATTTATTCTGTTTGGGGTGTGTTGTCCTTCTTGTATATTAATATTTATGTTTTTCATAAGGGTTGGGAAGTTTTTCATCATTATTTTCTCAAATATTCTTTCTGCCCTTTTCCATTCTCTTTCTGGGACATCATTAATGAGAATGTTTGTGTTTCACATTGTCATTCAATTCCATTTTTTCCATTCTCTTTTCTTTCTGTTCTCCTGTCTTTTCCAGTACAGATTTTCTGTCTTTGAAAGCACTAACTCTGTCTTCAAGCAATTCAAATCTGCTCTTAAGTGTCTCTAATGTATTTTTAATCTTGTCCATTGTGTCTTTCACTCCCATAAGGTCTGTTATTTTCCTTTGCAGTCTTTGAAATTGTTCTTTATGCTCTCCCTGTGTCTTCTTAATATCCTTTATTTCTTTAATCATATTTTCTTTAAATTCTTTGAAGTGATTTAGGAGAGTTTCATGATCATCATTGATTATTTGTCTTAAACCCTGTATCTCTTCAGGATATTTCATTTATTCTTTTGGCTAGGCCATCTCTTCCTGTTTCTTAGTATGGCTTGTAATGTTTTGTTGATGTCTAGGCATCTGAATATGTTTCTGTACTTACTCTGATGGCTAATTTCTCTCTCTTGACTAATATTGTTTTCCCCACAGCTTCTCTTTGATATTTGTTTCAACTTATTCTCAGTCTTTAAAACTACCAAACTTAAGTTTTCAAAATCAAGCCAGGGACTCACTAACAGGGCACAGATTTTCCCCCAGGGGTGGATACAGAGAGCATGTGCAGTTTTTGTCCATGCAGTTTCCAGACTAGCCAGCAATGGCACTAGTCAATACACCTTTCCGTGGAGGTGTTTCAACATCGTCTTTCATGTGTTCCTGTGTTGAATCTTCAGATCAGAGATTGAAAGCAGACTCTGCTGGCTGAATTCACTGAAGAAAGTCCCCTCTACCTCCCTTTCCTTTTCCCTTGAAACAGGTGACAGGGAGGAAGATATCTGTTCCCCTCTCAGTAGGCTGCAGTGAGCCAAGGGTTTTACCCCAGCTTAGTATCTTGGGGTGGGGGAGGGAAGCCCTTCCTGACCACCACAGGGGCTTGGTAACTCACGTTTTTCCTTTTGGCTTCTCCGTCTCTCTGTCCCTTACCCTCCTGGGAGTTGTGTAGTGCTGTCCTGTACTGCTGACTCCCAAATCAGGTCTCTCGGAAGGCTTTTGACTTTCCGTTGTTGGTGTGAGAGCATTCATCATAGCCTGTTAGTCCGTAGCTATTTTCCCACAATCCCCTGTCATTAAATTTGAACTTTTCATTGAAATATGAGGCCCAGAGTTATTCCCTGACTTTTAACTTACCCAGTTAATGAACAGAATAACCAGAACAGGACCTCAAATCATTGTTTCTTATTTGCATTTTAATAGAAAGCCCCACTGTCATATGTATCAGAAAGACAATTCATAATTGTCCAATCTTTCTTGTAAATATTTCAATTCCTCCATAAAAATAAAATGACCCAGACCAAATAATGAGAGCATTCTAGACCTCCTATTCATATCTGCAATCTACCTCCCCCACTCATGTATGAAGTTTTCTAATAATGAGTACAAATGAAGTCCCTCATAAACTTAACTCTAGCAAAGAATTCACTTTCCCTGACTTAAATATAAAAAAGCTGAATCCATATAAAATGTCTGGTAATTAAAAGACCTTTAAGGTGTGATTAAAGAAAAGGTAAGCATTGTGGCAAGTTACATAAGGCATATTTGGGCAAATTGCCATTTTAAATATCTCTTAATTATAGCACATAGCCATCCACATCATGAAGATGCAGAAATAATCTTGAACATGGCCTATTTCAAGTTAGGAAGGTCTTCTTCTTTAAGAAATTGTGAGATCTCCAAAGAGATATGAAGAATTTATCTCACTCTTCTTTTCAGACATATCCCTCTGATGTTTTAGGCACTTAGATGACAGCCACCTAAGAAAAACATAGATGGATGAATGATTGATTAGCTGCAGCGATTGCTCCCCAGAGTGAATTAGGCAGCTAAAAAAAACTGAACTAGACAGGAACCAAGATGAATGCCAGGCATTAAGAATATCCATTTCTTTTTCCTGGCTTATATATCTAAAAATTGTGCTCAGAAAAAGTGAAAAGATTAAAAGAAATAATCAAGGAAATCTTAAGAATGTTGCTGTATAAGAAGAAAAATGGTATCAGTGAAATTATATTTTTAATTCCATATCATTTCTTCATATCCACTAATATTTCTTTAGAGTCACTTGACATAATTCTATAGAGACCCTGGATTTTATAGATAGTAATGGGCACACAGTTGCCCACAAGTCAGGGTTTGCATTTGGTGCATGTCGATTTTCTTTCAGTGATAGGAATAAAGATTTAGTCAGAAAGATGTTTTATTCTGATCAACAGCTACATATTACATACCTCTCTCAACAGTGGGAATAATGAGATACACGTAGTCCTACTTAAAGTTGTGCTAGACATGACAGATGGTCTTTGGTACTTGAGCATCATAATTTTGGGGAATTTGAAATTTACTCTTTGCAACATTTCAAAGGTACATCCATATGGTAGCAGGGAATGAAAAACCCTGTCGACTCGTGTATGTAGCAATCAGGGACCCAGAAATCATCTGCTCCTGGTTAAAATGTAATCTGCTTTTATCTTCCAAGTTCTATTTGGAAAAAGGCTACTGAAATGAATCAGTGAATTGGGTGTGATGATTCCAATGATCCATTGTTTATTCTAAAAGGACACTTATTTTTGTTATAACTTATGTATTTATTGTAGGTCCAGATATAAAAGTTCTTAATAAAATCCAGTGCCGTCAAGACCCTACCTATCCCCCCTGCATGCTGGCTCCAAAAGACAAATTTTACAACAGACTGTGTCTAAGGAGTGAGTTTCGGAAAACATTATGGTAACAAGATAAAATGATCAATAAGTTCGTCTGGGTAAATGCTCAACTTTTTACCTATAATTATTTATTTATTCCAATTAAAGTCTCCTTAGTTCATCCTATTAATGAAATCTTTAACATTAAACATAATAAACTAAAACAGAAGAAAATGATTTTTCCTGTTGGTCCTCATTGTTAAACCAATATTTGTACTGAATAAAAATTTAATTGAAGTAAATAGAGAGTGGGTACTCTTAAAATCTTTATTTTATTGGGATTATTTTATTTAAAAATTTTATTTAACTTACCTTCTGTTAAAGAAGTCATCTTCATTTTAAAAAGATGCTTTTTTTTCCTTACCTTCCATTCTTCATAGAAGGTGATTAGGGCTTATTTTAAAGGTTGATACACTTGACATTCTTTACTATCAAGATTTCTGCTATGCCATCAGGAGATGAGCTATATAAATATTGCAAGTTCCTATAAATGAGACATAATTTGAGATGGACCAGACCCTCAGGTTATGGTATTGAAACAGCTCTTTAAAAATAAGAAAAATCAGTGAAGATTCTACAAATAATGATGTTGAATTATATAATATTCAAATGCATACTTGAATATAATTCAAATGCATTCGTTTACAACTATATGAATGCTTAGAAATAACTCTTTAATTAAAAATGCTTCCTAGAAAGTAACATACTGCTACGTCTGTGCAAACACATGAAATTACATCTGTGAAATGTAAAACAATAGCATCGTTCCATAACTTTCCTCTGAATATATACACTCAGTTTTCTACAAATAGACCCCAAATGAATGTAAATAAATGACACTTTCTTCCATCTGCTAACTTGAACATTCATGAAAAAAAAATGAAAATTATGGTTTATAGAACTAGTGCCACTGAGTTTCCAATGCATTCCCCCTTTCAATGGATGGCTAATGGTTTTCTCAGATGGCCATTCTGTGAGCTATGATACTAATCCCTAAAACACCTGCATTTTTCACACTTAAACTGACAGGTCTAATTGAAAATACATTGTTACTGGAGAAAGAAAATTATTTCTCTATTTCAAACATTAATTTTAAAAAAGAGATGAGGCATATGGGCACTGTTTTTTATATTGTTCTAAAATTTGATACTTTCTTCAAATTATTGCCTACTAAGTAAAACTGTTTATCATTGATGAGCTCCAGGCCCCAGGATCACAGATAAGGTAAATGATAATATGTACAGAGGCAGGATAATTGATACAGCCTTAGCTGCAGCACCAGCTGGGACTGAATTGCAAACAAAGTCCTTTGAATTTAGAAGAGCTTCAGTGTCCCTAATAAAAGAAGCAAGCACATTCAATGCCATGCACTGCTAGAAACACCTATTCCACGCCTGGCACAGTGCAATTCTGGAAATAAGATAAGCTGATGGTACAGGCTTTCTCCACTTTACATTTATAGAGAAATGGTGAGCTTTAGAGGGAAACATGTGTGTCTTCTATTTGTCTGTTCTCCACCACACACAGAGCCTCCATCATCATTATTAAGTATATGAAAGGCACTGGTGACAATTTTGCAAAACAATATATATAAACACACACGCACATATACATGCATATGTATGTATGTATAAGCGTGTGTGTGTGTAGAGATGGAGAAAGAGTCCAAATGGAACACTTCTCAATCCTCTTTCTGGCATCAAAAGTGAGAAGTACCACCTGCCATTGTCAGATTCTGACTGCCTATTACTATTATGCTTCCTACCTTTTATCCTTCTATGGACCTGCAAGTATTCAAATCAAGGCTTCAAGTTGAGCTGAATAGCCTGAACATTTCTAAAGCACAAAGCTTCTCTGCATTCTGGCTTTGGCATAAATTGATTTTAGTAGGAGGAGCACTAACAGCAGTGGCAGAGGGGCTATTTAGTGGTATACTTCCCCCAAAACCCTTCCTCAAATCTTTACATTAAGCTAAGATATAACTTTGACTCATGCCAAATGTGATTCTCATTCAGAGATAGTTCGGCCACCCTGTGGGGCATTGAAAATGCAAGAGTGAATTTGTGGTTGGCACAATGACTGGGAAATGTTACTGCTCTTTGGTGAGCATGGGCCAGAGTTGCTAAACACATTTGGCTGCCCCACGCAGCATGAGCTTCAGGTTGCCCATGGCATGCCTTTGAAAACCCTTTAGAATTTGGGAAGGCTATTCCACACAGCAGGACCAGCACCTCTCAGACCGATTTGGGAGTAAGACTTCAAAAATGCATTTATCCCAATATGCTCTAGTTCCTTGTATATAGTGGACTTTCAGTAAATGTTTGTAAAATGAATAAGCAAATGAAGGACATCCTGACTACTTTTCTTGAGGCCCTCATACTCTGGTAGGTTCCCCTATTCTGTACCCTGCAGGCATCAGATGCTTACCCTCGAAATTAAACAAACTTTTGTTGTTGTTGTTTATAAGTGAGAATACTCAGGTATCTACTGAATTTCTTTTCAACCAGTACAAAGTCAGATGGCAGAAATACAAATCTATGTATAGTGTTTCTAGAGGAAAGGAAGATCTATTCCAGGACATACATCGTTTGCACCTTTCATTCAGAAAATGTTTTCTGAACCCCTATTCTGGGCCAGACACTGTTGCTATGTAAGTGAGGAATCAATGATAAAGCCGACACCATGTGAGATTAGATTTTCTGCAAACTGTCTGATCACTGGGCACCTTGTGATGCCATATATTAACTACAAAATACTGCAAGAGCTTTGCCTCACAATGAAAGCTTCTCCAATTATCCCGGTTTGATTTAGATGTCTCGCCTCTTTGTTCCCATAGTATCCCGTGCATCTTTCTATCACAGACTTTCATGTTGAACTGTAGATAGGCATTCATTTAATCATTGCCTCAGCTAGAGGATAAGCTTCTCAAGGTCTATGTATTTATTTCCACAGTCATCCTAACTACCGTTTCAGACATTTGCCGATTATCAGAAGCATAGCTGTCCATTTTATCATTCTCCAACATGCCGTTCCTTTCTCAAGACCCTATGTGAACTTCTTCTTCCTTGATAAATTATATCTGAGATCTTAGGGATTTTACTGGATATGTCATTCCTAGATATGGCAAAATCCTAAAACCCTTCCAGTAAAGACTTGAGTCGTGCATAGATTGTTGGTAGAGGAAGTAGCTCTAACTTCTTAATTTAGGGTACTTCACTAACAGGACAATGTGTGTCTTATGAATAGCCGATCCACTAAGTTTTCTGCCTCATAAGGTGGTCCAGCACAAAGACATCTGGCCAGCAATGGTGAAGCAAATTTATACCAAAGAGTCAAGAAAGAAATGGCCAGTTGGTGGTAAGAGGTGAACTGCTCAGACAGAGAGAAAGAAGCAGAGACATCATGAGAAAGAAACTCAGGTCCATGAAGTCAAGCCTTCAGAAATGGACCTCTGTCTCATCGTCCTTAGCTTTGCTCTCTCTGCTCTCTCTCTGCGTTCTTTCTCTCTCTCTCTCTCTCTCTTTGTCTCTCTACTTCTGGCTTCATTACTGCTTTTGCTTTTACTCTCATTTGTATTCTCTCTCTTGGGACCTGCAGCATCACATCTCTGATTATTTCTGTGAGTCATTCAAGTTTTTCTATTTCTTTTCGGAATCACACTGTTGGAAAAGGAAATGATCCACAGTTATGTCCCCATTCCATATCTTGAGAGAAAGAATTTGATGTGTTCAGACTGATCAACAAATTATTTACCAAGGTCAAGTACACCCTGCTACAATTGTCTGTTTTCATTCTTTTCTGAGAAGGGCTGATTATAATAATGAGTGGTGTTGGTTTACTGCCCATGTGGGGTGATGTGTCTATGTAGAACATTCTGAGGAAGAGGAAAAATAGGACAGGCAAAGCACTGCTATGTACACAGCACTGATGCCTATTGGTATAGGTGTCAATCCACATGTATTCTAATCACAAACTTCCATTTCTTTAACCTGCTTGAACTATGTCCATTGAAATTACATATTGAAGCCAATTCAGTCTTCTACATGATGAAAATCAGACCACCTGGGTTTGAAGCCTGTACTCAGTTTCCTTATAACTAATAAAATAGTACTAATATCTAAGAATGTAGTAGTGAGAATGAGTAAAACACTTAAAACAGTGCCCAGGACATAGTACATAGTAAGCGTTCAGTCAAGACTTGATTTTATTATGTTTTGCTTATCAGTTATTATTACCTTAGGGCCCTTTGAAGATCCCTTATAATTTGGACCAATTGATTTCAGAATTTGTTGCTTAGCTGTCATTATCAAAACAAACTTGTGATATTCATCTGATTTCTTAAGTAAGATTTACTATTTTTTGGGTAAAAATTGGGACTGTATTATTGTTAATTATTTGTCAATAAATGAGTATTTCCATTTATTAAATCAATTTAACATATTTTTATATGAACTAGGAAAAACAAAAAATTCATATTATTTGCTTTATTGCAATACTTGCTTTATTGTGGTAGTCTTGAACCAACCCACAACATCTCCAAGGTATGCCTATACAATGATGGGACAGGCATAAAATAGACATTCTTATTCCAGAGGGGAAGAATTGGAAGGATAACAGGATTCATGGTTCCCAAGCAAGTCCAAATCCCAACAGAGTAAAATCCATTAGAATCCAAGATCCAAAAGTCATCTGTGAGCTGATAACTTCTCCTCTGGGTTTGCTGAAGTGTGTGTCCAATCCTTTTCAAATTCTGGGACTATGATCAATATCTTCTTGAATGCCACAGCCTAGACTTTACCCTCTCTGGGCCTCAGGGTGGTGGAAATGCTCTCCCTGAACTCTGGTGTGGAAAGCATGTCACTTCCAAGTGCAAGAGTGGAAGGCCACATCATCCAAAGGTTGTGGTGTAAGTCGTGACCTATCTAAAGGCCAGGGTGGAAACCTCTCCTCTCTTAGATCTAGGAAATATCTTCTGTCTAGACCTCTGCTTCCATGGTTGTCCTTGAAGTCATTTTTTCCTTCATTTCATCTTATCTCCATCCCTTTCAGTCCATAATGGCAGTGCTTCTGCTCATGCAAAATTCTCAAAATCTTTTTGGCTTTCTGTGCAGTTCGAGGAGGTTCATGCCATCATACAAAAGTGTTGTCTACAGATCCTTCCTGGGTAACTGCATTTCCTATCTTGACTTTTTGGAATGGTTGACTGGATTCATGAGTCATATGCCTAATCTTCTTAGCAAACAGCTATTCTTACATGCCTTCTGTAGCAAAGGGTTGTTCTGTCACACCATCACACAAAACCCTGTGTTCTGGGAACTCACTGTCAGGGAGCTCAGGGAGGCCTGTGATAGAACATCTTCTGGTCCCTTAATCTCAGAGTACACTATTTAGATAGGCTGAGAAGTTTCCAAATTGTCAACTGCTGGTTCCTTTGTGCTTAACAGTTCAGTCCTCAAGTTATCTCTTAGCTCTCACATTTTATTCTAGTAAGCAAAGAGAAACTAGGTTGAGATTTCCATATTTTTCTTGGAAATCTCCCACAGTAAATATCCAAGTTCATTGCTTACAAGGTCCACTTTCATTCGAACACTGGAACATAAATCAGTCAAGTTCTATGTCACTTTATAACAAAGGGTATTAGTCAGGGTTCTTTAGGGAAACAGAACCAACAGGATAATTCTGTAAATAGTATGAGATTTTCTAAAATTGTCTCACTCAACTGTGGGGATGCACAAGTCCAAGTTCCGGAGGGCAGGCTGCAAGCCAGGACTCAGATAAAAGTCCTAGTTAAATTCCCTAGAAATCACTGGCTATCTGAAGTAGCGATGTGTATTTTCTCTCTGAATGCTGAAATCACTTCTACTTTTAAGGCCTTCAACTGATTGGATGAGATGTCACTATTGCTGGTGACAATCTCCTCATTAATTGTAGATGTAACCATTCATCTATGCAATCAACTCACTGATGATTAAAATCCATGAAACATCCTTGTATTACAATTAGCCCAGTGCTTTCTTGACCAAACAACTGGGCAACATTACCTGACTGAGTTGACACATTAGCCTAACCATCACAGTTCACCCCCTGTCAACTTAGCAGCCATACACATCATCTTAAAACATAGTCTCTAAATAAAAACAATAACAGATACACACATATGTGTGTGTGTGTGTATGTATATATAGTATATGTATAGTTCCACCTAACAATACTTATCTGCCCTGTGTACAATTGGAAAAACACTAAATCCCTCCAGAATAGAGAGCTATTTCTTGAGTAATATTCACTCTTAAACTTGACATTCTTAAATACTACAATGAGAAACTAATACATTTATGTCATATGATGGGGACTAAGGATAGGGGAAAAAAGAAAGATTCATTTTATCTACATATACAAACATACTAAACAAAACAAGGAAAAAATATTCATGACCATTACAGTCCTCATTTCTGTA
>JAQZBX010016535.1:11205-36513 GCA_029593785.1 Cabassous unicinctus | reverse complement strand
AATTTTTCTGACTTTAGAGGGTTAAAAAGCTTACAGCAGAAGTTCTTCTATAATGGGAAACCTTAACTGACAAGTTTCCAAGTACCTGCCGTTTACTGTAAATTCTTACCTATAAATTTCAGTTATAGGTTTTTGATATAGGGAATATTACAATAATACTGATACCTGGCAGTTTTAAGTTGTTTATCTTTTTGGTTACAGAATTGGTTTAACAGTTTCCATTAGAACTGTTATACTAATGACTTTCAGTTAGAACTCTGTCAGATTTTATTTAGCTTGCCCATTCTAGGAAACACCTAAAATCCAAAAATTGCAATACGCCGAAAAGCGGTTTATCTTCTTGCAACCTCTGTAAATTTTCTGTCACTTTACGTTGTGTGCCATCACCATAATCTCTTAAAGAGTTTATAGCATGCAAATGACTGTTGTATGTAAACCATAATCATAAATGAGTTTCTTTAGTAAAAAAACGGTCACTTTCCCCCGAGGTTCATCCTTGAGGCTGAGTAAGGCCCATGTTTCACTTAACCATAGACAGGTTCAAATGACTAAGTTCAACAGTAAGCCCAATTGCCTGGAGGAGGGGCCTGAGAACTGTCTCCTCTGGTTCCTGGGGATCAGGTGTCCTGAGTCTAGGAGGCTCTCAAGACCCACTGATGAAAGGGCTGGTCCCCTGAGGGAGCTCTCCACCCCACCCACAAGCTAACCTGGACCCCAAGTAGAGAGATCTCAGCACTGGGTCAGATTTAAAATAAACTATCACAATCCACTGCTTTCTACCTCCTGGTTGTTAAAAACCCTAAGTGGAAGGCAGGTTCACCATCCACATTTTACAGTTTAAGAAACAAGGAATAGGGGAGCTAAATGACTTGTCCCAAAATAAAGGGAGAAGCCAGACTTTGTAACTGACCAGCTTCTAGTAAATTCTCCATGTTACACTACACTGCGCTACCTAGAAACCAATGAATTAGTGGTTTACCAGTTACCAATACAATCCCTAGCTCCACGGGTAATTTTCCACCATGATCATTTTCTTCTGCTATTATCATTTCTGGAAATTTGAACAATGTGAAGCTAGATCTAACAGAGGAACAAGAGACCATAAAGTTGTCCAAAGTATGACCAAGGCTTTATTTAGGCAGCACTGTGTTGAAAATGGTCTAGACTTCCAGAAAAGATCATTCTACCACTTTGTCTTTAATTTGAATGCCACCTAATGCATTCTAAATCCATTTTCTTTTATTCTATGTTGACTGGATATTACCATTTTCTTATTTAAAAAAACACAGTAAAATTGCATTTTTAGGTAAATTGGCAATATGAACAAGTGGCAAACTTAGGCTTTAACAAATAACTTGAAATGTTTGGGAAAATATGATCTATATTTAATAAAACCCCATCCGTGAGTGAAAACTGGTTTCATTATTAACGTTTTCATTACCCTGTTTCTCATAGGGTCTGCAGTTATCTTATCAAATTTGCCTTTCACTTTATAGGAACTTGTCTCCATTCTGATTTAGTCCAACGGTTTTCTTCTCATACTAATACAGCGGGGGAGCAATTTTCTTATGCTTGGAATTTCCACACATTCCATGTAATTAATTCCTTTAATAGGCTTCTCTTTAGGGAAGGCCCATTAGTAGGCATCACTATGAATTAACATCTTAATCCAAGAGAAAAGCTCTTTGGAGGCAACAGTGAAACAGATAAATCTTGTTGAGACCAGGGGACTTAACCACATTCCTTGTGGTTTCAGAAAGACATGTGTATTCTGGGACTCACAGATAGTCAGAGATATTTGTCATTCTCAGTAATACCCTGACCACACCAGTTCTTTAACATAAAGAGATGGTTCTAAATGTTATAATTTCTTAGAAGAAAGCAGTGTGGCTGGTGTGCACATTTGAGGCAAGGGAATGAAGTGAAAACTCTGCTTGTTAACAGCCTAAAGCCCATGAAGAAAGGTTATTCAAAGCACACTTTAAGGCTGCTGGACAAATCCATTCTTTATTAATCTACTAAGGATAATTTTTGCCCCTTCAATTTATGGATCTTTTGGATAGTAGTAAAGTCTTTCTGTTGGAGTTTGAATCTTTTCTTGATTATTTTCACATACATCTTTGGAAGCAGATTGCTCTGGGTTCAAAACTCTGGCTCTGCTGTTTGCTAGCTGTGTGACTTTGGGCAAGGGATTTAACGTCTCTATTTTAGACATTGTGCCTGCAATCAAGATAACAGCAGCACCTGCCTCAGTTGGTTGTTGAGAGGATTAAATGAATGAGCACATAATGTTGCCTCTTTTTCAAGCTGGGGGAAAAAAAACACAAACCCAACACTTAATTATTTTCCTGATTACCCTCATTAAAATGCTAGTCCAGGCCCCGATCACTTTACATCTGGATTAATAAAAGTCTCCTGGTTGATTTTTCTGCGCCCGCCCCCCCCTTTTTTTCTTTTAGGAGGTATTGGGGACTGAACCCAGAACCTCATACATGGGAGGCAGGCGCACAACCAGTGAGCTACACCCGCTCCCATACCATTGTTTAAAAAGGAGGGAAAGAAATGAATGTGCTTATGCAAGTGTGTTTGCTTGGTTTTTCTTAAAATAGCTCTGGAAAGACATACAAGAAAGCGGTTATGTTACTTACCTATGGGGAGGGGAACTGGGTGGCTGAGGGATGTTTTTCACTGTATATCCTTTTGTTCCTTTTGAATTAAAAATCATGTGAACATATTACCTAATCAAGAATAAATAAATAAGATGTAGGAAATAATAAAGCCCCTGCCAAGTTCATTTATCCATTTAACAAATATTTACTGAGCATCTACCACTTGCCAGGCACATAGCAGGATTAGGGTGTTCACAGCCATTATTGTATTTCCTCACCCAGGATCTTTCGTAAATGGTGCGTCATAGGCCCAGGCTGTTGGTTTATAGTTAATACTTGCTTATAAGAGATAGAAAAGGCACTGGTTAGTTACAGTGACCATGCTAGCCAATGACTTAGAAAAAAAAACAAGGTCAGTGTCAATTATGCTAAAAGAGATCTCCTTCAACATACTGAAAAGCCTTAACAAGCTGTAGCAGTGGAAGGGTATCAGATAATAGCTCATAACTGACATTTATTGAACACTTAACTTTCTATGTGTCAGGTACCCTTCTAAATGCTTTATGTATAACTCACTGAGTTCTCATAATAACTCTATGGGGAAGGCACTATTATTGCAGACAAGGAAACTGAGGCACAGAGAGAGCAAATAACTTGCCCAAAGTCAGACCGCTACTAAGTGGGATGACCAGGATTTGAATCCGGGTAATGTCCAATTCCAGAACCCTCAGTTTGAACCAATTCACTCTTTGGAAAAAGGATTTATGAAATGTTCCCTTGCTCCAAAATATCTCAGTTGAAATTCTACCATTAATAAAAGCATCATAGAATTTTCCAGTTGGCAGAGACCTCAGGATTCATTTGGTTCAATTTTTATCCAAAGGGATAACATCCTGGACAACTTGGCTTGAACACCTCTAGTGATGAAGAACACATTACAGCCAGAAGCAGTCACTAGCTGACAGCTCTAATTGCTAATAAAAACAGTAAAATATTGTTGATTGCCTCCTAAGTGCCAGGGACTCTGCTAGAGCAATTGGGAAAACTCTTCAATGTGGTTGGGCCCAAACCTGCCTCCCTGCAACTTTCTCCCACTGGATCTGTGTTCTGCTGTCTGGAACTACACAAAATGTGTTTGCGGGTCCATCCTTTTCATGACAGCCCCTCATATATTTGAAGGCAGCTTCAAAATTCTCCCTTGACATTCCTCTCCCCTGTTTACTCAATCTGCTCTCCTATTGCAGTCCGTAGGTGACATTCATTTCTTCCCATTAACAAGCTTCTGTTTTAAAATGCAAATATGGGAGAGCAGCTCCTGAAGTGTAGTCTGATGCTTCTCTGCCAATGCACTGTCTTGAGGGAATGGGAGTTTTGAGTTTGAGAAATGGGGAGGGTGCTAACAACAGATGCAATGTGGGAGCATGGTTCAAGTGGTGGCCCTGGGCTTGCAGAGGGCCTTGATGAAGGACCTCTGGGCAGTCAAAAAGCAGCCCGGGGATGTTAAATGCCTGGAAGCTAAAGAAGAGGACATGCTAAGAGTTACAAAGTAGTGATAATGCTGAACATTTCCAGAGCCCTGGTTGAGCAGCCAGCCAGCACCACATGCGTGTTGAGTAGTTTGCTTGAGTCGCCTCCTTTAAACTTGCGACACTATTATGAGAAAAGTATCATTAATATCCACATTTTACCTATTGAGCAAACTGAGGGCTAGGGAGGTGAAATAACTTGTCTAGAAAGGTTTTTAACTCAGCAGCCTTTTTTCTTACCTACCTTGTTAAAAGGAAGATGAAAAACTAACTTTGCCTGCTCATTCTAGAGCTGATTACTACTCTAGAGAGTATCCAAATGGAACCTAGATGCCCCCAGACTTCTCCAGACTTCAGGAGTCATGCTTTCCTTTAATACTCAAATAACAAATGTCCCAATCCCCAAACCTGCTTAACTTTACAACGTTTCCTCTTATACCAGGTTTCTGTCCCTGAGTAGCTGAGTCCCAAAGACTGCTCATGTGCTCCACCAGTGTGCTCTGGATGTTTCTGGCTGTCTTAACCAGCCTGCCTCTCTCCACTCCTGCCACAGGGAAACCCTTGTACCTCTGGACCCTACTACACAGTTAAGACCAGACTAAAATGTTTGATAAGACTTTACCGAAGGCTCAGCCATAACATAATGGAATTATAACAAGAAAAACAAAAAACAAAAAACCCCTGGAGTCGAATAGATCAGCCTGTTCCCAGAACTGTTCCCAAGCCCTTTGCCAGAGTCCCCTACCGAGTAAGTTTCATATGTACCTTCAAGCCAGGTTGCAGGAACCAGCCTACCTATTCCCCAGCACGCTTGCGCGCGCTCGCTCGCGCTCGCTCTCTCTCTCTCTCTCTCTCTCTCTCTCTCCCCCCCCCCCCCCCTCAGCCAAGTGTACTTGTGAACACACCTCTCCTATAAGAGTCAGTCTCAATAACTTTGACACTCTCAGAAGGTAAAACCCTAGTTGCAGAGAGATAGTGCAACCCAAGGGGAAATGTACTTTTTACATTGTATGAGCAGATTAGCTCCTTAGTACATCAAGTCTTTCCATTTCCGGATGCGATCCAGGCTTTACCATTGTTTAACCAAAAGGCCCGTTAATTGCAGGCTTTTTTTTTTTTTTTTTTTTTTTAAGAAAACAGTGGTATCCTCAATGATGCCCTCATCCATTTTTAGAAACTGAAAACTGTGTATCAAGTCTCTGCCAGGGCCACCATTACACAAATCATGTTTAAATAGTACCTTTTAATTTTAACAACAACAGCAGCAAAACTACTAGTGCTTTCTAAAGAGTATGCATTTGGGACAAGGGCATTTTCTCACTTGTGTGAGGATCTAAAATCATTCCGCTTGGATCACCTTGCTTTAAGTCTTATAAGCACAGTGTGGTGAGTTTCATTTTATCATTTGGGTCCTTCTAAAGCAGAGGTTCTTAGGGGTCCATGAGCTTGAATTGAAATAAAAAAAAAAAAACCATTATTGTGGGGACATGTTGGTGCAGGTATGATATATTTATTAAATAATACATAGCATAGTGTGGACTTAATAAGGGGTCCGTGGTTTTCACCTGACTGGTAAAGGGGTCCGTGGAACAAAAAAGATTAAGAACTCCTGTTCTAAAGGATGATGATTATAGCTGAGAATTATTTTTACTATTTTATTATTCTTTGGAGATCCCTAAAGATCCAATACTGCTGGGTTTGAAATGATAAACTGACAATTTTAAGGTAAAATGAAAACTGGCTCTACTGGTTAATGGAATTTTAAAAACACAAACTCAACTTTGAACTTGTGTGAATGCAGCTTTGACACTGATGAACATTTCCAGCCTCTTCCCGGCAGAGGTGTGCTGGAGAACGAAAGCACCCAGCCACCCAAGGGACCTGAGAAAGGGGAAACGAAGGTGTGGTTTCGGTGCCTGGCTTCAAAGGCTGGCGGCAATCACAAGCCTAACCCATCTCTTCCAGGTAGACCAACTTTCTGTAAAGACAGAAAAACCCCAAACACCCAAATTCAAATTTCCCCTGCATAATTTCTAACTTAATGTCCCAGATTCCTGGCTATCGTCGTCTAATTTTTGTGATCACAGCAATGAATCAAACACAGGGTGAGGGAATGGCTATTCTAGTACAACTCAGGCTTCCCTGCTGCAGTCTGTTTTCAGTCTTCTTGCTGAAGTTCCAGATCCTTGATGTACTTGTGTTTATTCGTACCATTACTATTAAGGACAGAAATGAAAAGACTAAAGGTTTCTTTCCCCATAATAAATTTTTCAGTAAATAGAACTGAATACATTCCCATCTTAATAGCTGATTGCATACGTGAGCTATGCTGTGTAAAATTAGCAGGTTCATATTTTCACTGTTACCAGATCCTCCTGATCTCTTTCCCTGTGTGCCCAGCTGAGGCCATAGGCTCCAGCACCTTCTCTCTGCTGCCTCTCTCATATACTGTACCATATATATCCGTCCTATCTACTGGCATTGATTAAGACTTTTCCATTGGGAGACAGAGTATTAATAAAGACAATAAATCACTATAGAGGTTTTCTAGACAGATTCAGATGATAAACCTTGACATAAAGAATCTATCAACCTCAGACTAAGTTTATGAATATTGCAAAAAAATTGAGAGCTAAATTCCCCTATTAAACAAAATAGGTCCTTTTGAAATCCAGATAAATTACTCCATATAACTAAATTCCCCTATTAAACAAAATAGGTCCTTTTGAAATCCAGATAAATTACTCCATATAACTAATTTGATTTGAATGTCAAAGACTCACAGAGTCTTTGTAAAAAACACTTTTGTATTCCAACAGTGACGGTATTTTGTATTTTGTATTCATCGCAGTGACGGTAAACACACTACCTCAAAAGGGGTGACAAATTTTTAACAACTGGTATAGTTAAAAAGCTCCTTCTTATACTGAGCCAACTTGACCTCCAGTAGCTTTCACCAATTAGATATGCGCTCTGGAGAGACACAAAATAAAACCCAATCCCTCTACTAGACAGCTAATCTCTTTATGTGATTCTCTTAAAAGAAATTTCGGTGACTCAGGCTACAATTCTATCAAGGATATAATAAACCCAATGCCTTTCCCCCTCCTCCTCCTTTTAGTGGGCAAAGCAAGCTTATGTGAGTACACTTAATACCCTGGGAGAAAGGAATACTCTTCCCCTGCAGGCCCTGGTGTTACAGCCCAATTCAAGACCCCAGTTTGTAGGCTGCCTATCAACAGATATGGATGAGTGTCTGGGAACAGGCAGTGCTGGAAAGACAAGCTCACTTAGATTTTTCTCTGTTGCTTTACTACAGCCTTCTGTTTGCTAACATGCACATCTGTTTATTTGGCCCCTGAGATTTTCTTCTTAGTCTAGGTCAGAGGTCACGAGTTCTCAATCATTTGTGTGCCTAAGAATCTGGGGAGTTTTCTACAGGGCTCGGTTCCCTGAGATTATGATTTAGTAGAATTGAGGCAGGCCCAGAAATCTGTATTTTAACAAGCACTCCAGGTAGGGCTGTTCTCACTGCACTTTAAGTAAATCAGCTTTTTCTTGTATGAAAAAAAGACAAAAATATCTTGAATTTTGGTTTTATTTAACCATAAAGCATATACTTAACATCATTTATTTTATTGGTCCATTTAAATTCCATGTAATAGAAATAATATTCCATGTTATATAAATAATAAAAATAACATTTTAAGTCATTTGTTATTCATCTAATACTAATCATTAAGCCTATCAGAATTCTTCCAGATTAAGGAGTCTAATAGCATAATCTGCAGGTTACAGACTGACAAATGGAAATGTTTGTTGGGAAGCATTCAACATCGGCCTTAAGAAAGGAGCCAGGTTCTTAAGTTGCAGCCTATTCCCTGTCTTGGGTTGGCCAGCAGAACAGGACTTTGGGCCAGATTTAAGGAACTTTACAGGGAGGGTACACTTTGGTCCAACACTTAGCTGTTCAACCTCGTGATTGAAGTTAACACATACATTAGACCTGGCTAAGCACCACCACATACCTAACATGCAATTCTGTGGGAATTCTAACAAAGCTATAAAGGGATTCCAGTACACAGGTTACAACAAGTTAAAACGTTTCATAGTAGTCTAAATGCCTGCGGAGTTTTATTAAGCAAAGAAAACCCTTCTTTCCTCTGAGAACAGCTTTTTTTTTTTTCCTTTCAAAATAGCTGCTGTGGTTCTTTTACAAGTATAATGTGAGTCTCATCTCTAACTCAGCCTTGAAGAAATGTTACCCCAAGGCAGCGCTGTTGACCTTGTTTCCTTGTGGCAAAGTGAACCCATGTCCAACCCAGTAATTTAGCATTTAGTAAATTGACTAAAATAAGTTGAACAACAAATTCAAGAAAAGGTTTTGGCGATAGGAACTTACTTTCCTACTAAGATACTTCATGCACGTTTGTTGCAAAATAAAATCATTTAAAAATAAATGCAGTGAAGACATCTAACTTTCATTTTCTGTCAGGGATAAAAACTTTCACTGGTTCGCTGACCTTCCTCTTCTTCTTGGAGCTCTCAAAACTTTGCTGACTGTACACAAAATCCATTCGTTGAATCTGTGAGAATCACCAGAGAGAGGTACGTTCAGCAGGTATTCTGACATCTGCACAAGGCATATGCAAGACAGGTGGACCAAGCATTAATCCCTCTAGCTGCATAACGGATCCAAACCTGTGTCCCTGTGGGCTGGTTTGGCTTTGCACAGAGGCCCTGCTGCCAGTATCTGAGTCTAGGATTCCAAGTTTCAGAAGCTGAGTTCCCCTGCAGGCAGCCAGCTTCAGGGACAGTTTCCTGGCTCTCTCTAGTGAATTTAGCACATCCAGCACTTGAGGGAAGGGTTGTCAAGGTGTGGGGCCAACAAGGAGCAATTAAGGTTCAGAACAGATCTGGGGAACTGATTTCTTTAGAGGCAAATATTGCTTACGTCCCAGTTTTAGTTAGCAGAGATAGACAACCTTGCCTTTTCTATCATACGTTCAGATTCATGAATTAGGACAGACCATGGCCTTTCTGATTGGAGAAAAGTCTATATTGTTGATTAAAGGGAATTTGATTAGTGAATCATCATGGATATATATTTCTCTATTGGGCTCAGCTTTGGTAAAGATTTTAGAACTTATTTTTGCTTAATTGAGTGAACAATTTGGTATATTATAATCAGTCAGGCATCCCTAATCCCTAGACGTCCAAGAAACATATAGAGGACATTTTTCTATTTTCCAGCCATTAGATGGGAGGAAAAGTTTTTCCATGTCCCCTATTCTTTTCTTGGATAGGAGACTGGAATAAGACACACATTTTAAAGCAAGACTTATCAGAATATCTAGTAGAGGCACCAACTGATCTTTTTTTTTGTTACAGATACAGGTTATTATAATTATTGATATGTTGTCACTACAAAATAGTGGGAATGTCAATAAAGCTTTCAAGTACCATTTAAAACCAAAAGATTGGGTCTAAAATGGCTAATTTAAGAACTAATGTATCTTGTAGTTTTATAAAGCGGTTTAATTGCTGATCTAAGGAACCACAAATTCCCTTTGGTTTAACCAAGATAGAGACTATTTAAAACAGTAAAACTCTAAGAAAATAAATGAAGCTGTTTATCAAATAACTGGTTTGTTACATATATAAAAGTTTGAAATGGCTTGTTCTAAAGAAAAGGAAATAGCAACATAAAAACCCAAAGTACAAAACCAAACTTCTTTATCTATGAGATGAATTTTTTACAGTTTGGTGATAAGAAAAAGTACTTGGTAAAATTCAGCTTGTGTAAAAGTGATGCTTGGACATGCTTTCCATTCAAACCAAATTATTCTATCCTCACTTCTATCAAATCTGGGTTCACTGGGAAGAAGAGAAGATAGGTATATAAATTCTTGAACAACAAGTTGGCTTGATGGTTTAATAGTTTTGTTCTCTTTTTCTTCTATTGTTCAGCAAACTAGAGTTTTATTACAAGTTGCAGAACTGCAATTTTATTGTAGTGAGTTAGTCAAAAGATCTTTAATAATGTATGCAATCTCAAGGCAGTGAGGCCTGGGAACTCTCAATGGTTTATAGAAAACTAGTGGGTTCAAAAGCAAATATATTATTAGGGGACTTTTCCTAATGCAGACAAATAATTTACATGAACTATATAAACCAACAAATTTATCCATACAAAGGAACATTTGATAAACATTGTTCAGGTGTACTACTGGCGGCTGAGTTTGCATACTTAATGCCAAATCAGCCAAGCAACTGGCTAGCAATCACAACAGGCTAGACAGATTATTTGGATGATTTGAGCAACATCAGATAACTAGAATCAAATGATTTCTAATGCATTTTATATTTTATTTTTAAAATATGGCATTTAAAATGCTTCTTATATACAGACTAATAGAAGACTACAATGATCCATTTGCCAACAGAGCCTCAGGAGTAGAATATCTACATATATGATATGTCTGGAAAAAAGCCCTGAAGACATGCTTTCTGCTGTATGAAACTTCCCTACTTTCCATTTTTGGTTTGGTAACATATTGAGAAGACAAAGAGCAGGCTTTTCCATAAGCACAAATAGGAGAGTCAGCTGACTTGGTAGCAGTATTTGGGCAGCACTGGAAGAGGTCCCTTGTTCTAAATGACTCTATCATTTATTCCTTTATTCATTCATTTTAAAAATGCTTTCAAATCCATTTAAAAAATGCTCTCAAATCCATCTACTTTTCTCCATCCTTACTGCCTCTACTTTAGTCCAGGCCAATATCATCTCTCCCAATTACAAGGCCCCCCATTCTCCCCATTACTGTGTCTCTAATCCATTGTCTACTCTGGAGCCTAAATAGTCTTGTGTGCAAATCTGACCACATCACTGTCTGCTAGTCATTCATCCATTAATGGTGACACCCCATTGTCTTCAAGATGAAGTCCAAATTCCTTTGGCCCTGGCCCATTTCTGTGGCTTCATTGTGTCCCAGACTCACTTAACCCCTTGCAGGTTTCCAAATGGGCCCTGCTCACTCCCCTCTGGACTTTGCCTTTCATGCCCACCCATACTCTGCTTCTCCTGCTTTTGCCTGGTCCAGGTCAGCCTCAGTGTTTCTTCTCCCTGCTGGCCTTCCCTTGACACCCCTAGAGCTGTGTTTTGTTTTTATCCCTTTGGAGCATTTACCACATGGCATTATCAGACCCACTTACCAGTCGTCTCATACATAGTGTAAACTCCTTGAGGTTAGTCACAATATTTTAATCACCTTTGTATTTCTAGTTCCTGGCATCTAGAAGGTGCTCATTAGTTATTGGCTGAAGGAATGAATGCATATTGAAACTGATTTTAAGCCAGGCACTGTGTTGGGTACTAATACCATATCTCTAGTAATAAAAAGATGAATCAGACATAGTCGTTTGCAAGGATTGAATCTTGTTAGGGAGAGGCATCAAGCATATTACAATATAATGCGATACAATATAATGCCATAATAGACATAAATTCATTCATTCAACAATTGTTGAGTGCCAACTATGCACATGGCACTGTTCTAGGTGCTTGGGATACAACAGTGAACAAAACAAAAATCTCTGCCCTGTGGATTTTTACCATCTGGCTATATTACTTTTTGGCTTAATAATTTCCAATGGCACCCCACTGCTTTTAGTATAAAAGTCCAAAGTCCTTACCTTGGCTTTTTATACACCAGTAGTGATTCTTCACATTTTTAGGGGGAGGGAGAGAGGTCACAAACTGGCTGTAAGACCCTAATGAAAGCTGTGCACTCTCCTTGGAAAAAACTGCATTCTTCTCTTCACATAGTTATGCACTGTGGCAGGCAGTTTAAGGGGTTTCCTAGATCCCCTGAGTAGATTCAAGTCACTATCCCACAGGACCTCACTGTGCCTGGCATTGCCAGCCTCTTCTCCTCCACTTTTTCTCCAACTCACTGCCCTCTCGGTTTTCTCATACCTTGCTTCTTTCTGATTCTAGAACTCTATACATGATGTTCCTTCTACCTCTTTCCTCTCCAACAGCCTTCCTCTTTGCCTAGTTAATTCCAACCTAGTCTTCAAATCTTAGATGAAAATATATTTCCTCACAGGAACTTTCTTAACCCCATCCCAGGTCCCCAATCATATGCTCTTTTTTTTTCCCCACGTCAGACAGGTAATGTGCCAATGTCGTAACAAGGTTTGAGGGAGGCACATCTCACACAAGCACATGAATACCCATTCATCATGCTTATGAACCACAAAAGGTACCCAATCATGTGGTTTTTTTTAATAAAGATTTATTTATCCCCGCCCCCACCATCGTTTTGCACTTGCTGTCTGCCATTTGTGTGTTCTTCTGTGTCTGCTTGTCTTCTCTTTAGGCAGCATCAGGAACCGATCCTGGGACCTTCCAGAGTGGAGAGAGGCTGCTCCATCTCTTGCGCCACCTCAGCTCCCTGATTTGCTACATCTCTCATTGTCTCTCTTCTGTGTCTCTTTTTGTTGCATCATCTTGCTGCGCCAGCTCTCCTGCACGGGCCAGCACTCCTGCACGGGCCAGCACTCCTGCGTGGGCCAGCACTCCTGCGTGGGCCAGCACTCTGCATGGGCCAGCTCACTGCGTGGACCAGCTTGCTTTTCAGCAGGAGGCCCTGGGAATTGAACCCTGGATTTCCTATATGGTAGACAGGAGCCCAATCACTTGAGCCACATCCATTTCCCGCAATCATATGTTCTTAACAGAGTTTCAGGAGGTCAGGAACATGCCTGCTTTGGTTACATTTGCATCACCAACATCTAGCAAGTGCTCTGCATATAGTAGGGGCTCAAAACATATTTTTGATGAATGAATGAATGAACGAATTTTCAAAGAGCACTCTGCTTGCAGTGTAGAAATGTATTGGAGGCATTGAGTGGATGCAGGGTATTAATCAGTCATGCATGCTATTGTAGTAGTCAGGTGATAACTCAGGTGGCAGTAGAGATGGAGAGAAGTCAACAGTGAGAAAAATATCTAGAAGGGAAAGTCAGAAGGATAGTCAATTGGATAAGGTGGTAAAGGAGAGAGAGGTGAGTCAGTAATAACTCCCAGTTTCTGCTTTGGCTAACTGAGGGGATGAAGGTGCTGTTCTCTCAGGTAGAGAACACTGGGAGTTTTGAACTTGATAAGTAAGTTTGGAGTGCCTGTGAAACCCCCAAGTGGACATGTTGAATAGATGGCTGTATATGGAAGTTTGGAGCTCAAGAGATCTGAGTTGGATATGTAAATTTGAGAGTTGTCAGCATATGGATGCTAATTAACACCATGGGTGTGGATGAGTTTGCTTACTGAGAGATCAGGGCGTGAGAAGGGAAAAGGGCCAGGACATAGCCTTAAGGAACTCCAGTATTTAAAGATTAGATGTAGGATGAGCTAACAAAGAAGACTGAGAAAAGGCAGAGAGATAAAAGAAGACTAGCAGACTATCATATCAAGAAAGCCAAGGGAAAAGGATTTTAAGAAAAGAGAGTGGGGGAAAAAAAAGGGGTGTGTGTGAGGTGGTGGTCAATAGCATCAAATGTTGCTGAGAGGTCAAGGACAATTAGGACTGAAATATGTTTGCCTGATTTAGCCACATGGAAGATACCGGGTTAATTGGATTAGTGGGCGCAGAGGTCACCTTGAAGTCAGTTGGAGAGTACATACAAGAAAAATAAATATAGACAGCAAGTACACAAAGTTTTATAAAGTCAAGAGAGAGCTACCAGTTCAGCAGAGAAGACTTGTTAGCAGAGCAGTGGACTTTGATCTGGGTTTTGAGGGATGAGTAGGAGTTAACCAGATTAGAAGTCGTTGTGGTGGGGATTGGGGAAGTCATTCTAGGGAGAAGGTTTAGCATGTTCAAAGACATTGAATCATGAAAAGACATTGAAAATACAGGGACTGGCTTTTAGGGTTAGGTGTTATGTCTTCAACCCATCCCTGTTAAAACTGATGTTAGTGTAAATTAGCTTATCAAATGGTCTGCAAATGGCAGCCTGTTGACAGCAGGGCCTCACAGGCTTTGGAAAGAGGACAGATAATTTTCCATATAGAAAGAACAGTCAGGGCACAGTAATTGCTTTGCATTATGAGATGGACCTGCTTGGAGAATCATGAGGGTAACAGAGAGGGAAGGGGCCAGCCCCTGACAACCAGGAAATATTGTGAATACTTTATGTGCCTGGGGTGAGAGTACAGGGGATTTTGGCTTCCTTCATAATTATTTGTCAGTTCAGATCTGGCAAAATGTATTTTCTTTAAAAAAAAAAAAAAACCAGTCCTCACCTGTATAGATTTATATTCAAATCCTAAATCTGGAATTTTGGATTTGGTAATTCCCAGATCAAGGAATTTTATGGTTCTAAGAGGGCATGTGCCCTGCAAGTTATAGTACTGATGTTACTTTTGATTTCTCCCCCTTAATATTTCAACCCAATGAAATGGAGATCAACAGAGATTAAAAAATAAATGCTATTAGCATAAATGTAGCCATGTTAACAAAGAGAGCATTGCGATGGATGAACAATAAGACACCAAATGCATGAACAGAACACTCCAACTCCAGGAGAACTGCAAATTCTCTGTTATGTTGGGAAGTGTCACATGCTTTACTGGGATTTATGAAGGGTTTGCCCATTCATTTCATTTCTTGGTTTTCTGTACTTTATGACTAGAGTTCAGGAACATGGCTATCTCTATTTAGGTTAATGTGTATTCTCCTTAGGATCATAGACAGATATTTCCATTTATCTTCAAAAGTTATTATATCAGGGAAGCGGATGTGGCTCAAGCAGTTGGGCACCCACCTACCACATGGGAGGTACTAGGTTCGGTTCCTGGTGCCTCCTAAAGAAGACAAGCAAGACAGTGAGCTGACACAAGATGATGCAACAATATGACGCAATGAAGAGACATAATGAGGAAACACAATGAGAGATACAACAAGTGGGGAGCGGAGGTGGCTCAAACCATTGAGGGCCTCCGTTCTACGTGGGAGGTCCCAGGTTTGGTTCTTGGTGCTTCCTAAAAAGAAGATAAGCACACAATGAATGGACACAGAGAGCAGACAGCAAATGCAAACAATGGGGTGTGGGGGGTGGAGGAGGAAGGGTGGGGAGAAATAAACAAAATCTTAAGAAAAGAAAAAGACACTATTCCTTAAAAAAAAAAAGTTATTATATCAATTCTCCCTAGCTCCATGTTCTCTAAGTTACCTTATGACTTAAAAAGTTCTATAATTTATTTATTCAACAAACTTTTTTTTTTTTTTTAACACCTTCTGTGTGCCAGACATTGTGCCAAGTGATAAAGATAAAAAGCTGATCAAGAAACACTCCCTGTCCACAAAGAGGACCTGGTAGGGGGACACAAAAGGGTAACAGACAAAAGATAGAGTCATGTATAGGGTACAGCAGGGGCTCAAAAGAGATATTATTAGTTCTTCCTAGGGAGGCCTGGCAAAGCTTCAAAGGGGATGTGAAGCTTGAACTAAGTAGGGTAAAATGAATAGACATTCACTAGGCATTAAGGAATGGGGTGGCAGAGAGAGCATTCTAGGCAGAAGGAGGCCAAGGTGCAGGAGTATAAAGTAGAATACTTCTAGGGAACTGAAAATAATTCAGTGGGACTAACAGGAAGAGTGTGGGGTTGTGGGTGGATCAGACAATGCCATTTGCTAAAGTTTGGACTTAATCCTTAATGCAGAGCCACTGAAGGGTTCTAAGAGCAGATTTGTTTTAGAAAGATCCCAAGCAGCAGTGTGAAGGATGGATGGAGAGGAGTGAGACAAACAATGAGGAGAGTTAGGAGGCTACTGCAGAAAAGATCCAGGTAAGAACAAGAGCAGTAGCGAGGTTACAGAGGGGAGAACTAGTAGGATAGAGGGCTGAGGAGATTGAATGGATACCTGAAACCGAGCCCTAACATGACGATCATTAATTGGAATGGATACAGGGATGGTAAAGGAAAGCAGTAAAAAAAAGGACAAAAATTACCCAAGTTTCTGATAATGCCATTGACCAGGATGGGACGCAAAGGAGGCTGAAGGAGTGGGTGGTGGGAATGGTGGAAAGGATGAATGGGGAAACAAAGGTTTCTGTTTACAAGATTCTGAATTGGAGGTGAGAGATACAAATGAAGATGTCCAGCAAGGCATTGACTATGTTACCTTGAGCTCAGGATGGAGGAAACTGCATCAAGAGTACATGTAAAAAAGTATTCATTTTGGACAAAAGAAGGGGTATTTGTTCTTCTGAGGTCTGGAAGGAAGGAGGTAAAAGTGAATTACAGTCATAGGTAAATTTTTAAATATGGGAACAAGAAGTTGAATGATTCATACTTGATGGCCTTAATTATTTCTATGAAATAGAATTTAGGTCATCTGCTGAGGAAGGTAGAGCCCCAGGCGGGTAGTGTTGTATGGTACTTAAGACACTTAAGTGGTGAAAATATGGAATAATCTTTTGGACAATGAGAAAGGGAGCTGAATAAATAATACACCTGTAAAAATAATGTTACCTGTTGCTTAGGAACCAGATAATTTTAAGATATATCACTTCCAAATTAAAATACTTATGGTTGACATATTTAAAAATTTGCTCTTCTTTTTACACACACATCTGAATGCTATAACAGACCATATGCTGTGCTAAGAACATAATATATGTTATCTCATTTATTCCTCACAATAATTGTGTGAGGTCAGGGAAGGGGATTTTATTTCCCTTCTGCAGCTGTGGAAACTGAAGCTCAGATAAGTGAAATGACTTGTCCAAGTCACATATTTAGTAAGTGGAAGTCTTGAACCCAGGTCTCCTAATTTCAAATTTAGTGCTCCTTGCAATTTGCTTCTTCAACACAGAGGGGAAAACAAAGGTAAGAAATTGCAGGAAGAGGCCATTGGAACTCTTTGTAGGGCTCAAAGGCTTCTATCTGAGTATAGCTTACCAGGATCTCAGGCTAAACATAGCCAAAGCCAAAATCATTGTTTTTCTTTGTAATCAATTTTTCCTCATGACTTTTCAATTTTTGTTAATCACCATTTCTAGTCATCAAAGGTGGAAGATGTAGTCACCTCAGATTCCTCTCATCTCCTAATGCCTACCAGAGTTACGTAATGAGTCAATGGCATAGCACAGAGAGCGCCTGGTACAACGTCTCACATGTGCAAGTCATTCAGTGACTGGTGGTGGTGATCATTCCTACAGCCAAACTGGATCCTTATGCTAGGAAACTGAAAACTGGGCCCCCAAAAGATGTCCCCATCCTAATCACTGGAACCTGTGAATATTACCTTAATTGGCAAAATTTAAAAAATAAAAAGTTTTTGCAGATGTGATTGGATGGGGGGATGACACTGGATTATTCAAAGAGGCTCTAAATGCAATCAGAGGAAGACTATGGATTAGAAGAGAAGGCAATGTGACTGTGGAAACAGAGAGTGGAATGATGTAACCACAAGCCAAGGAATACAAGAGAAAAAGGAAGGGATTCTCCCCTAGAGCCTCAGAAGGGGACCGTGGCCCTGCTGACACCTTGATTTCAGCCCCATGATACTGATTTCAGACTTCTGGTCTCCAGAAATGTGAGAGAATAAATTTCTGTTGCTTTAAAATACCAAGTTTGCAGTAAATCATTATGGCATTGTGGTGATGAATGCACAACATTGTGATTATACTAAAAGCCACTGATTATACACTTTGGGTAGATTGTATGGTATTTGAATGTATCTTAGTAAAACTGCTTAATAATTAAGTAATTGCGCAAGAATAGCCAGAAATAGCAGCTATGTACAGCAGGGGAAGCACAGAGAGAGGTGAAGAATTTTCTTGTTTTTTATTTTTTATTATTATTATTATTTTTATTACTATTGAAATAATGAACATGCTGTAATGATAACTGAGGTGATGAATGCACAACTATGTGATTATACCAAATTGTACACTTTGGATGAATTGTATGCTTTATTAATACGTATCAATAAAATTGATTTGTTTAAAAAAATTGTTATGGCAGCCACAGGAAACTAATATAGTTGCTCTTCCCCAAATATGCCTCATTCTTTTCCCTCCAATTTTGTCCACATATCAGAAAACAGAACTGTTTCGCAGCCTTTTAAATTTTAAATAATTCCTTCAAGGCCAATCTCCAATATTATCTAGCCACAAGCATTTCCTATTCCTTTTTTTTTCCTTCTTTTTTTTCCCTATTCCTTTAATCTAATATGAACTTAAAAAAAAAAATTAATCTCACAGCACATTTTTTTTAATTGTATTTTTATGACAAATTATTTATTTTTAACAGTTTTCCCTTACCCTGGCTTTTATGTTCTTTAGAACATATGTTCTTTAAGAATTCATTTGTATTAATATTATGATCTTTAGACTCTTTTCAATTCCTTGCACAATGATTTTCACAAAGAAGGTATCAATTATTTTCCTAAGGGAAATGAAGTTAATTGAATTATTAGGCCTCTATTACCTACAAAAGTGTTCAGTTACACAGTTATTTATATATTCTAAAGTTGTACTGGCCAACACAGTGGCCACATGCTACATGTGGCCATTTAAATTGATCAAAATTAAATAAAATTTAAAATTCAATTATTTGGTTGCACTGACCACATTTCAAGTATTCAATAGCCACATGCTACAAGTGGCTACCTATTAGACATCATAGATATAGAGCATTTCTGTCATCACAGAAAGTTTTATTGGACAGAACTGTTCTATCAAGGCAACTTGGGCATAATCCAAGTAAACAGAAAATTTCCTAGGAACTATGCTAATAATAGGAACATAAAACTTAGAAATAACATGTCCTCAAAATACAAAGACTTATTATTGTAAAACTCATTTTTCCCAAGATTTATCAAGTCAATACAATCCCAATCAAAATTCAAAAAATATGTCTGTTGGAATTTGTTAAGCTGATTCTAATATTCATCTGGAAGAGAAAATATTTAAGAAAACCTTAAATATATTGAAAAAGAAGAAAAACGAGAAACGAGTTGCCCTTTTAGATATTAAAACATTCTATAAAGTTCGAGTAATTAAAACATGACATTGAATTTCGAGGGACCCCAAATAACCAAAATAATCTTGGAAAAGAACAAAGTTGGAGAACTCAAACTTCCCAATTTGAAATCTTACTACAAAGCTACAGTAATAAAAACAGTGTGGAACTAGCATAAATACATATAGACCAATGGAATGGAGCTGAGAGTCAAAGAAATAAACCCTTACATCTATGGCCAGCAGATTTTCAATAAAGATGCCAAGATCATTCATTGGGGAAAGAATAGTCTCTTCAATAAATGGTGCTGGGACAACTGGATATCCATATACTCTGGGAGAATTTATTAAAATTTCAATTGCCCATATCTTCTGACCCCTGTGTATCTATCTTAGAGAAATGTTCCCACATGTGCACAAAGAGGCATAGTCAAGGACATTACCCGAAGCGTTGTTCAAGGAAAATGCAAAAACAAATGTTCCAACAGCAGAAAATTGAAATGAACTAGGGCACTTTAATACTGCAACAATGAAATTGATCTAAACACAAGGAAAAATTTCCAAGACATATGGTTAAGTGAAAAAAAAGGAAGTTTCAGAAAAAGAAAATATCATCCCTTATGCTCAAATAAAATATATATAATATATAAAATATATAAAATGTATGGAAGTGGATGTGGCTCAACGATTGGGCTCCTGTCTACCATATGGGAGGTCCAGGGTTTAAGTCCCAGGGCCTCCTGGTGAAAAGCAAGCTGGCCCGCATGGCAAGCTGGCCCAAGTGGAGTGCTGGCCCACTCAGAGAGCTGGCGCAGCACGATGACACAACAAAAAGAGACACAGGAGAGAGACACTGAGAGATGTGGCAGACCAGGGACCTGAGGTGGCGCAAGAGATGGAGCAGCCTCTCTCCACTCCATATATATATATAGTGCTGTCCAATTGACATAGAATGCAAACCACATATATAATTTTATATTTCTAGTAGCCATATTTAAAAAGTAAAAAGAAACAGGTGAAATTAAAATTTAATATTTTATGTAACCAAATATACAAAAAAATTACCATTTCAACATGTAATCAATATAAAATTATTGAAATATATTACATTCTTTTTCTTGTATTACATTTTCACAATCTAGTGTGTATTTTACACTTATAGCACATCTCAATTCAAACTAGCCACATAGAAACTGCTCAACAGCCACATGTGCTTCTGGTGACTACTGTATTGGACAGCACATGTTGTGTGTGCATATGTGCGTGTGTGTGTGCAGATGACAAGCAAAAGGTATGGAATATCCTTATGGTAGTTTTTTAATTTTCTGTGGGAATGTATTCATGTGTAACTTGCATAATTAAAATTAAATTCAAAATATGAAGTCACATATTCATTTGTTCTATTAAAATTATGTTTTTTATTGATATGTTTATAAATCAACATAGTTTTTACTTTCATCTCTTTGATTCTCTTTATTTTAAATGTGATAAAAGCCTTATATGAAACTATTTTTACCTGCAAGCTGGAAAGGTAATAAAGAACATTTTTCAAAAACCTTAAAGTTAATTTGACTTACCTTTTAAAATAAAATATTATTAGATGTTTTTCAATTAAAAAATGTCACTTTCCCACTTTCAAATGTGGTATAATTAACTATAAATTCTGTGGTAGTTAAAGGTAGACACATAAAACATATATAAATACACTCAAATGCATACTTGAAATAATTATAAAAATTAAAAAGTTGTATCTTGGTTTGTGGCATAGATGGAGGAAACCTACAGGCAATGACATAATGGTGTTATTAGATGTACTAAACTTGACATAGGTTTGCTGATTCTTCAAAAAGATGAACAGATAACAGACACAGAATTGGAAATGTGATACCCTGCTTCTCACAAACTTGCTATGTAGGTCATTTGCTTGACTCTGACTATCTATGTAGTGTGTTAGTGGCTGTTGAAAGGAACAAAGAATAACTGTAAGTACAGAAATGACTGTAGAGATAGGTCCCATAAAAAATACAGAAAAAGACCACTCTAATATGAAGACTGACTGAGATGGAAAATCTCTGTTAATGTGACATCCAAAACTCAGGTCATAACTGCCTACTCTTGCTGGCAGGAAGAAGAGGGTGAAATGGATGACACTTAGGAACTTCTGCATCTCCTAAAAAGGTCCTCCATACAAAGTAGAGGCAGAGTGGTAAGATATACTCACCAAGAAGTCAGATTTTCACTTTAAGTTAGCCCTAAGTTCACTTGAAGAGAAAAAGAAAACCCCTAAAGAGAAGTAGTTGGGTGTTTAGAGAGGGCATCAGTTTTATATGAAGAGCAGACATCTAAACTTAATTTTTATATTATTTTTTCCCAGCAAACAGTGAAACATTTCCAGATTTCTAACACAAAAATAATCATACCTCTCTTCCCAATCTACTTTTATTTTTTAATAAACTTGAACCCTCTCCTATTAATAACTAAATTGAAATCTAGTTATTTAAGTGCTTGCTTCCATTTTTTGGTTTTAGTTATTTACTTCAATAGCTAATATAGTCACATAGTATGAAATTCAACATGTTAAAGGTATACAGTGAGATTCTCCTTGCCATCCTGGAGCCACCCAATTCCCCTCCCAGAAACCAACCACTGTTACTAGTTTCTTATACATTCTTCCAGAAACTGTTCTGTTTCATTTTGAAATCTTCACTAAACTTAAACTGCTAAAAACTTAAACTGCTGTAAAATTCATAATGTCACTCTTTTCAACTTGTTCTACTAAAGCTAGACCAGGCCTGGTCACAGTTAAGAGTAGATAAGTTTGACAGTTTAAAGCTGGGTGGATCCCAGAAAATCATGTCCTTAGAGCTAATTCATTCTTGTGCATGTAAACCTATTATAGGTGGGATGTTTTGATTAAATCACCTCAGTTACAAAGGTCTTAATCCTCTTACCAGAGTCCTTTATAAATGGAAGAAATATGAAAAGACACACAGAAAAAAGCAGCAGTGACAGAGAGAAGCCTCCAGAAGTTGAAGTTAATGCACTGGGGAGAGAGAAAAGCCACAGATGGAACAGGCCGAAGCAGAACTAGCAACAAGGTTGGGAGGAAAGGGGAGAGACAAGCAGATACTACCATGTGCCTGATCACCCACAGCTGAGTTCAGGGAGAAAGCAAGCCTGAAGGAGAAGGCAGAGACAGGCAGAGCTGCCATTGTGCCTTGCCACATGGTAGGAGTCCAGGATGGCCAGCAGCCAACCTTCAGGGAGACAGCTTCGCTTGATGCCTTGATTTGGATATTTTTCCCAGCCTTGGAACTGTAAGCTTTTAAACTAATAAATCCTATTATAAAAGCCAACCCATTTCTGGCATATTGCTCCCAGCAGCTTAAAAAAAAATTTTTTTTTTAAAGATTTATTTTATTTATTTATCCCCCCTTGTTTGTGGTTGCTGTCTGCTCTCTGTGTCCATTTGCTGTGTGTTCATCTTCTCTTTAGGAGGCACCAGGAACTGAACCTGGGACCTCCCATGTGGAAGAGAGGCACTCAATCACCTGAGCCACCTCAGCTCCCTGGTTTGTTATGTCTCTCATTGTCTTTCCTCTTTGTGTCTCTTCTGTTGCATCATCTTGTTGTGTCAGCTTGCTGTGCCTGCCCGGCATGCCAGCTCGTCTTCTCCAGGAGGTAACTGGGAACCGAACTGAGACCTCCCATGTGGTAGGCGGAAGCCCGATTGCTTGAGCCACATCTGCTTCCCCTCAGCAGCTTTTAGCAAACTAAAACAAAGAGGAAGTAGATGATTGTGACCAAGTAACTGGCCTACCTGCAGGGCCACTCTTGGTCACATATGGAGGTGTGTTTTCTTCCCAGTGCCTTCAATTATCCTCCTCATCCAGATGCCACCTATTTCCCCTCTGACTAAAGGAAACAAAAAAGAACCAGATAGTGGAAGGGTAGAGGAGGAGGGTCAGGAAAGAGAAGATTCCAGGTATTAAGTGCCGTGGTTGTGAGGTGGGCAGTAGGATGCAGGATGAGAAGTAGAGTGTTTTAATGTAGTGAGGGAGACAGACATGTAAACAACCAACTCTAATCAACATCCAACATAGATAAGACGAAGTAAGGGCTAAATAAGGGTACAAGCAGTATGCTCTAGGAATTAATAAGGGGAAGGAAAATGGGAGAGGGACTTCATAAATTAGCCCAGGTTGGATTGAGCATGTCTGACCAGCTTCTTCTCAGAGTGCACACATTTTAGAGTTAATGAAACATTAGAGCTGGAAGAACACCAGACCAGTGTGCTAAAGCTCAGTCAGTAGGGAAGTCTTTTGGAACCAATATGGAGAAGAAGAAGCTAAGAACTTTGCACACACAAAAAGCATAATCATAATAAAAGACCTACTACAGCTCACAACTAGTCTTCAGCTGTGAAACAGAATAAACATGGACATTTTAAAAAGCTTTACTCATAAGTTAAAATCAGGGCTGCAAGTATTGCTCAACTCCAGGAGGCACCATTCACATTGTTGTCTTGTTTTAGGTATCCCTGGAATTGTGCAGTGCACAACCAGCATTGCCATGCATGGCAACCCTACTAGGGCAAACAGTTTTTTTTGACTAACACTTTCTAAATTTCCCATTCACTAAATTTTACTTGGGATCCAGGGTATGCCTTAATATTTTCTCAAAAACCCAAAGTTGTTGAGTATAAACAGCAGTGTAGCTATGCTACAGAATATGGCTGGATTATATACCTAAAGTATAATGAACTGTACATATTTTCCAACCTATAAAGATTTTCCATGATGTAGTATGGCTGCTTGGTTTCAAATTAAACACTATTTATTTAGAAATGCAGGGCTATTTCAAATCTTGCTGGGTCAGAGAGCAGAAGAAATAGTATTAATGTTGCAGAGCATCTGGCACGTTTTTACTCTGAGGTTTTCAGAATTTAATGATCAAAAGTTGAAAGTTTCTCTTTGCTTTGGAAGAAGAGCTTTTCTGATTTCCCCCCAGTATTTCTCATTTCACTGCCATTATCTAGTTCAGCAATGTACAGATGTCCACCAATTTGGAAAACAGTTTGACAGTGGGTTATATAAAAGAATAAAAAATATGAGAAAAGAATTAAAAAATCTGATATCTGAATTTTTTTAAGTTATTCCATTGTAATTCTTAATGGTTGATTCTGCTATTCCTGATTAGGAAGTGTCTAACCAAAGGAAATCAAAAAAATATTTGTCATCGTTAGATAATGGCTGTTTTGTTCTCCTTTCTGTGTTTTGCAGTAATCATTGATTATACAGAAATCAATCGTTTAAAAATTTTTTTATATGCATTAAGCTAATTCCTGGTGGCTTTTTGAATTTACCCATTTTCCCCTTTTATGGAGGTATTTATTCTGGGGATTTCCAGAAAATTAGAGTTAATTGAGGGACCTCTTTTTTGGGATATAGCAGCTGAAATCATATCTCTATTAGTGCCTCTTTTTTTCTTACCTTACTCTAGGAGAGTGTTTCCAGTCATATTGGACTTAAATCTAGTAGGTTTTCATGGACTATTACATTTGTAAAATGCGATAATATATTTGAAAGTGTTTTGATACATATTAGTGACTCCATAAAAATTGGTTCTATCTAGTTGAATATTACCTGATTTTTGCTGAATATGCAGTTGCTATAGGTGAAATGTGCCCTGATCTGGCAAAGGGATACAAATACAGAAGAAAAAAAAATCTAACTTATTTTGGAGTATGAGAAGTATAAGGATCTCTGAGTGGTAAGTGAGATTACATATTCAATAACAAAGTGTTTGACTTCAATTTTCAGCTATAAATTTCTTGTGTTCCCACAAATGCACTATAAATTTCTAGAATATCCCACAAATAAACTACCTATGCTTGAAAATGCTTAACTTACAATGAAGAAGGAAAAGAGAAACCTAGAAGTTAGAGAGCCTGAAAACTGAAATTCATACAAACTGAGCCATCCTCTCAAATCCCACCCAAGAAGCAATGAATAAACTTGAAAAAGTATTCATCTGGATTTTTTCATGGTATAATGCATAGACTGAGAACCAGGGGGGCTGGGTTCCATCACTGACTTGCAACTTTCCATCACAGTTAAAAAAAAAAAAAAAAAAAA
>JAQZBX010016535.1:0-11105 GCA_029593785.1 Cabassous unicinctus | reverse complement strand
TTACAGTCACAGACAGAGTCTTGTTCGCGTCCTTGTAGATGGACTGTAAATCTAATCTCACCCACCTGGTCAGAGAAGTCACACAGGCCTTTTCATGGTCTCCAAGCAGATACAGACGGAGAGTACTTGACTTAAAGGAATGGAAGGTTGCCAAAAGAGCACTTCAATGGCATTTAGGGCTTCCAAGGTATGCAGTGGAAGTTATGGAATGTTTTGGCTCAGAATTAAACAAAAGTCCAGTATTATCATATCTTGATTTAGAAGAAAGCTAAATTTGCCTCAGATAAAATTTGGAATAAGACTAGGAATGAGAAAGCTACTTCAAGGAATCGTTAGTTTATATCTTGAAAGGATTTGGAGGCAAACTTGGTTGGTTTTTATTGTTTTGTTTTTTTGCTCTGGGAAAGGTGTAGTCTAGGAATTACAGTCTTTTTAATGGCAATATCTTGACTCTTCATCAATACTTCATGTCTGTGAAAAGGCTGTCAAGGGAGATCTTGCATGGTTTTATTTCTAAAGTTTAAAGGGACAAGCAATTCAACACAGACATTACCTTGCAAAGTCTTGTGGTATAACTGATAGCAGTGTTACTATGACTAAGTATTTGCATTTCTCGGTTTTAGCAGATAAAGTTAATTTTTATCCAAGGACCTCAGGCATCAGAACCCACTATCTTCAAAATGTTAGGTTTATGAACTTATCATACTCATTAGTGTTCAATAGTGACTCTGAGGCTATGTCGATAAGACCAAAATATTTGAACAAAAGATGAAGAAAAAATGTCAAGGAATATTTCTCTTTTATGTGGAGGTTTTGCTTCTACATTGTTCTTTCAGAAGTGATTTTGACTTTTGTCCACTGATTGCTATGGTATTTCAGACTGATTAATAATGATAATATATGCTGATTAGGGGAAAGGAACAGAAATTTTATAGCTTTCTCAACTTGTAGTCAAATCTATACTAACTAGAAAACATTTTCTAAACAAAATACAGACTTCAGTTCTTCCTTTCCTGAACAATTCAGTCCTAAAATCATTGTTGGGTGTGACAAGGCAAGGTAGGTCTCCACATGGAGGGGTGTCAGAGCCTGAGCTGGATGAGGAGGGCATCCATATGGAAGAAAGGTCTGGTGTGAGAAGTCAGAGCCCAAATGGAATGAGGAAGATATGACAAGTGTGGGCTATCTGCAGGGGGTGTCAGAGCTTGAGCAGGGTGAGGAGGGCATCGACCTGGGGAAAAGGTCTGGGTTAGCATGTCAAAGCTCAAGGAGGGTGAGGATGCAGTCTGGTGAGGAGCCCTAGAGGAGTGAGATGGATATCTGGAGGGAAGGTAGTGAGGCTGGGAGACTAGTTACATTCTAGGGGACTGATTAAGTAACTAAATATGATAAGGATAATGGGAGTCACTGATGGAGAAAGGAATTACAAATATGGAAAGTGAGAAAACTAGAAAAACCGCTATAGTGTTGGACTGGAATTGGCAATATCAGCATGAATTCTATTATACAGATACAGAAATAAATACAGATATATGTGTGTGTGTGTGTGTGTGTGTCTCTGTGTGTGTGTATTCTCTTGCTCCTTCCAGGGTAGAGCCCACATCATGGCTACTAAAAGGAATCACTATAAGAACCAGGAGTCCTTGGAGAAATGGCTGACTCCAGGACTGGGGCAGGAAAAGTACAAGATGAGTCTGGAACAGTCTTCTGTGCCAAAATGTAAGGAAGTACTCAAAGAATTAGGGAAACATGTCAAAGGACACAGAAGCCAATTTGAAGGGGCTCCCACTGGAAAAATCTGAGACAATACAAGCATCAAAATAAATGGAGTAATGGATAAAATAGGGACTCATGAGTCCATACTAATATAAATGAATGAATGAATGGGAAGTTTGATGAGGAACAGGATAATTTACATAGTTTTAAAGTATTTCTCTACAAACAACTTATTAATTACAAAGAGAAAAAGAGTAACTTTATAGTAGAGAAGTCTGGCAGACACCACTTTTATCAAGTGACTAAAAAAAAATATCAGTAATAGCACAAATCAAAATCATGTACCACTTGATAGGAAACAATGAGGATTCAGCATCACTTCTCTGGCATTCTTGCAAAAGATGCATAACTTGACTCTAATCATTAGGAAACATCAGACAAACTCAAGTTGAAGGACATTCTACAAATGTTCTATTAAAAAATGCCAAAGCCCTGAAAGTCAAGGAAAGACTGAGGAACTGTTCCAAATTAAAGGAAGCTAAAGAAATTTGACAACTAAATGCAACACATGATTCTTACCTGAATCCTTTTGCTGTAAAGGACATTATTGGAATAACTGGCAAAACTTGAATGGGGTGTGAGGATTAGAAGGTAGAAATGTATCAAAGTTATTTTCCCAATTTTGATCATATTTTGATTATGTAGGAAAATGTCCTTGTTTCTAGGAATTGCACACTATAATATTCAGGGGTGATGAGGCAATGGTTCAGAAAAAACATTATTTGTGCTGTACTTACAACTTTCATGTAAGTTTGAGATTGTTTCAAAATAAAAATAAATTTATGCAAAAATACTGATTTTTTAGAAAAAAACTAACATTTTCTTGTTGCTATAATACAAAGTTTTACATATTGTGGAAAAGTTTCAAATATTGTTGAAACTGAAGATATTTATTCATTCAAACCTATCTAGTTATTATTTTGAAATGTGTCTCTGTGTAAGTGAGGTATCAATAAGCTTGACTTGCTCTGGAAACAGGCCAGAGAAGTTGGAGATGAGGGAACTGGAAATTAGCAGGAGCTAGGGTTGGAGCCTTGGGTTAGGGCAAAACAGATATGGCCTTGAAGGCCACGGAAAGTGAGGGAACATGAACAGATTTACATCTTAAAAAGATGATTCTGGTTGCTTTGTGTCACATAAACTGTATGAGGTCAAAAGTGAAAGTAGGGAGATCACCACAGAAGTACTGGTTGCTTTGGCCAGAATGGTAGCACTGAGATAGTGAGAAGTGGTCAGATTGGAAATATATTTTGAAAGGAGAAGCTTGCTGGAGTTGTTGATGGATATGGATGCTGCTGGATATGTGTTATGAGAGAGATGAATCAAGGATGGCTCCTAGGGTTTTGGATGGATAAAGTGGATGAGTGATGGTCATTCACTGAGATGGGAACAACTGAGGAAGTGACTAATGATTCGAAAATACTAAGAACTGTGTGTGGCCAGAGAAGTGGTAGGGATGAAAGTCTGATTTAAGTGGGCTAAAGAGAATGGAGAGCAAGGATGTGGACACAGCAAGCATAGATAATTCTCTTGCAAGATGGATATGATTTGGGTCAAAGAAAAGAAGAAAGATATTCCAAAGGAAAGTATATACATTAAGATATGGAGGCAAAAATGAACTTGGCTTATTCTTGTGACAATGAGAAAACTGACTTAACTCAAAGAAGGGAAGCACATTGGGTAAGAGTGGGAAATAAGACAGGTAGGGTGGAGCCAGATTATGTACAGCCTAAAAGCCAGGGAGAGGTGTTTAGACTTGTGTATAGTAGGAAATAAGTCATGAAATATTTTGATTAGGGAAGTGATATGATGAAAGTTATATTTAAAGAAGATTAAACTGGCAGTGGTCTGAGGGACACAGGGGAGGCTGTGGGAGAGCCTGGAGGCTGTGGCAGCAATTCGAGTAGGAAAGGATGAATATTTGGACTCGAGTTTTGGCAGTAAGGACGGACTGGAAAGGAAGGACTTGGGGGAATTTTGATACCTGACTAAACAAGGAGAATGCAGAATGATTTCAATGTCCTGAGTTTGAGACATTGAGGGGATAAAGGCAATGCTGAGAGGCAGGAAAGCTGGGTAGGGAAACTTGTTCTGGGTGTGGCAGAGGAGGGAAGCAGTGAAGAGGAAGATGAGCATGCTGGATTTGACATGATAGTGGAATATCAAAGTGGAAATGTCCAAAAGAAGGTTAAAGATAAGAACTGAAGCTCTGAACCATGGGTCAGGGTTCAAGATAAGATATTTTTAAATCAACAGCATAAATGGCATGTGATGCTTGATGCCATGAGAATGGATGAACCCTTAAAATGAAATTATGTAGAATTTGATGAGTATAAGGTCAAATACTTTGGAGATGTTGGGGGATACACAAAATTAGAGGTAGGAAAGGGAACAACAGAGATAAATGAATGATATGTCAGACAGACGAGAAGAGAATGAGAATAGTGCAATATCATAAAAATCAGAAGAAACATTTTAAAAAGAGTTATGGGAAACAGATGTGGCTCAAGCGATTGGGCTCCCGTCTACCATATAGGAGGTCCAGGGTTAGATTCCCGGGGCCTTTTGGTGAAGGCAAGCTGGCCCGTGTGGCAAGCTAGCTCGAGTGGAAAGCTGGCTGGCGCAGGAGTGCTGGCCCACGCAGGAGTGCTGGCCTGCGTGGAGAGCTGGCACAGCAAGATGGCACAACAAAAAGAGACACAGAGGAGAGACAATAAGAGACGTAACAGAGCAGGGAGCTGAAGTGACACGAGGGATTGAGCGCCTCTCTCCCACTCTAGAAGGTCCCAGGATTTGTTCCCGCTGCTGCCTAAAGAGAAGACAAGCAGACACAGAAGACACACAGAGAGCAGTCAGCGAGTGCAAAAACAACGGGGGGTGGAGGGGTGGGGTAAAAAAAAAAAAAAAAAAGAGTATATGGTCAACAAAATAGTCAAGAAGAATGAAGAAAGGACAGGCTATTAATTAGGAAGTTATTGTTTATTTTGAAGCAAGTGGTTAGGAAAATGAAGGTAGGGAAAGATGCCAGGTTTCAGAGTTACAGGACAGGAAAAGGGGAATGCAATAAATAGAAAACATACTGTTTTAGTTTGCTAAAGCTGCTGGGAACAAAATACCAGAAATGGATTGGCTTTTATAATGGGAATGTATTGGGGTAAAAACTTACAGTTCTGAGGCTGTGAAAATGTCTAAATTAAGGCATCACCAGAGATGCTTTCTCACCAAAGGTCAGCTGCTGGCAGATCCTGGACTCCTGCCACATGGCAAGGCAAAATGTAGGGTCTGCCTGTCTCTCTCTGCTTTCTCCTACAGACTCACTTTCTCCCCAAGCTTGGCTGTAGGCAATCAGGCACATGGCTCGTCTCTCTCCACATTGGGCTGCTCCATGGGCCTAACCTCTTGGGATTCTCATTGCTTCAGCTTTGGCTGCTCTGCTGATTCTAGCGTTCCGCCTCTCTCTTGGCCTCAGGGTTTCTCTGTCTTTCTGCAGCTGTAGGTGATCCTGGAGTCCTCTCTTTCACATGGCAGGGTAAAATGGCAGTCACTCTCTTTCTCTGTGTGTTTCTGCTTTCAGCTTTCAGTTTATAGAAGACTCCAGTGAGAGGATTATGACCCATCCTGGGTCCAGCAATCTAATCAAAGGCCCTTAACTAAAGCAATCTAATCAAAAGTGATTTAATCAAAGGCCCCTTAAATGAATCAAACGGATAGGTCCCACTTAAAGTACATATACAGGAATGGGTTAAGATAATTTTGGGGGTTCACAAAAGACTCAAACCAGTCAGGATAATATCTGAAGCATACACATACTTTGAGAAATCTGGTAAAGAAGGGAAGGAAACAGGACGGTAACAAGAGAATCATGTGAAGGCTTTTCTCTGAGTAACATGCTTAGATCAGCTTCATTCAAATTACCCTATTTCAAAGTCTTACTTTTGAATAAAGTCAGGATTATGACACAAAGCATCCAAAACCAAATGGAAGAATTTGATCTCTGCATGTTCTTATAAATTAATCAGAAAGTATCTATGTTGACTTTCAAACTATCTTTTCCCAATATTTTTCCCTAAATCAAGACTAGAGATGTTCTGGCAAGATCTGATATGTTACAGTATGAACAAGAAATTTAAAATATGCAAATATTTTCAGATATTATCATTATCTGGCTTTCTACCCAGCTGAGGCATTTATTTCCAAGCAGAAGACAATGAGCTAATATTCTCTTCCTTAGATCATCTAGATTTAAATTATTTAAAAATAATTTTGTAGTCTTTTTTTTTTTTTACCATATTATATGTTTTTCATGTTAAAATTCTTCGGAAGTAATACTTAACAAATTCTCACAAATACTGGTTGAAGCAAGTAATACTATCTTCATTCTTCAGACCAAAATGCTTAAAGGAAAAACGCATTGTTTGTCCTATAAACTAATTATTGGCATTAAAAACAATACATTGGGAGCAGATGTGGCTTAAGCAGTTGAGTGCCTGCCTCCCACATGGGAGGTTCCCAGTGCCTCCTAAAGAAAACAAACGAGCAAAAACAATAAGCACACAATGAGAGAAAAAAACAACAAGCAGACAACGAGCAAGTCAGTGAGCAAACAATGAGCAAAAAAACAAAATGAGCAGGGAGCGGATGTGGCTCAAGCTAGCTCAAAAGGAGACTATTATCCGACTGCCTGAATGGATCTACTGCAGTAGCAAAAAAAACTCACCAAAATATTGTCAAATGTGTTCCAGCAATAAAACTGAGGTGTTGTGGGTGGTCTAAAAGAAATGATGGTCATGCTGAACACAAAACAACTAGGGAGAAAGGTTAGAAAGTGGACTATTTATTGACTTTCTGATACTTGCTGAGTATACCGTAATAGGCAAAATGAATAAATTATTCTGCGTGGAACAGATAAGGAAACTGAAGCTAATACCTTTTTTAAAGTTAGTACATTTGTATATAATATTAATGTAAAGAAATATTAATACTGCTTTGTAAGTTAGCACACCAAAATGTTCAGATTCAATGAGAGGCTTGCTGCATAATACAGTCATTGTTCTTACCGACAATATTAAACTTCAATACCTGTCTTTCTCTGAACAAACTCATAAGTAAGATATAGAATACAATATTCAGCCACAAATCATTATACACACTACCTAGGCCTGAAACATTTGCACACCTCTGCCTAAAATATATTTTTAGTAGGCATGTATGAAATTGAGAATTAAAATGCCAACACATAAAAAAGTCTTTTGAATAGAATTATACTGCTACTAACTTTCTACACAAAATCAAATTCATTAAAACAACTGTATCAGACAGGAAACAAAAGAAAATTAACTCATAATAGTTTTAGTTCTCCAAATACAAAACACATATAAATGCAGAAAATGAAAATAATTTCATTATTTTTCAGTGAATCAAGAAATGAATACATTTACTGACTTCTGTTATTTACAAGTGGTACATATAACGAGTTGTGTTCTTGTTGGTATTGTTTTGTTTTGTTTTCTTAAAAAAAGTTATGACCTTGGTGTCAGTGAGAAAAAGGTCTTTAGTCTAACACATAGATGTGTATTTATAGGTGGTTTCTCTCAATTAATGATTCTCTTCCTTTAGTCAGCCTTTTACTTAGCTTCTATCTTTTGAATTTATAAATGAACACAGTTCTTTTTAACTAGACCAGGGTATTCATTCATATAATAACAGGTAGTGAGAACCTAAAATAAAGCTAAAATGGCATGGTCAACAAATAAAACATTGATTATTATTCCCCCCAGTCTGTCATGATGTGGTATAATGAAGCAACTTTGGAGTTAGACAGTTTTGGATTCAAATTCCTGGTCCACTATTCCCTGGACATTTGATACTAGGCACTTTGTTTATAGGTATGAACATATCTTTTGACCTGGCTATCTCATTTCTAAGACTCTATCCTCAATAAAAGTCAAAGACAATAAAGAAAATATCTCTGAATATTCAGAGCAAAACTATTTTTCACAATAAAATATTAAAATCAGTGCCAATGAACATAAAAATAAATATTTGATAAATAAATGATGGTACACAGAATGTCATACAGCCATTTAAAATTAGATGTTAATAACGAAAACAGCAAGCAGGCGGATAATATCTGAAGCATTACCTTTTTTTTTTGAAGAATATGTATTTGATTCAAGATGGCAATTTGAGAATCCACACTAAGAGCCATTTAAATAATAAATGACTTTATTATTTAAAAAATCAAAATAAATCTTAGAGGATAATGCCTATCTGAGGCTTCTATTGGAACCTCCTACTACTTTAGAAGTCAAGAACTTGGGGTGGTGTAAGGAGAGAACTGGCACTGCACTTTGAAAGATAGGAATAGAAGGAAAATTCCTCAATATGATAAAAGGCATATATGAAAAACCCACAGGCAATATCGTACTCAATGTGGAGAGATTGAAAGTTTTCCCTCTAAGATCGGGAACAAGACAAGGATGCCCACTGTCACCACTGTTATTCAACATTGTGCTAGAAGTTCTAGCTAGATCAATTAGACAAGAAAAAAAAAAAGTTAAAGGCATCCAAATAGGAAAAGAGGAAATAAAACTCTCACTATTTGCAGATGACATGATCCTATATTTAGAAAATTCTGAAAAGTCTACAACAAAGCTACTTGAGCTAATAAGTTCAGCAAAATGGCAGGATACAAGGTAAACATGCAAAAATAATGTTTCTGTACACTAGTTTTGAACAATCTGAGGAGGAAATCAGGGGAAAAATTCCACTTACTATAGCAAAAAAAAGACTCAAATACCTAGGGATCAATTTAACCAAAAAAGTATAGGACTTATATGCAGAAAACTACAAAACAATGCTAAAAGAAATCAATGAAGACCTAAACAAATGGAAAGACATTCCGTGTTCATGGATTGGAAGAATAAATATTTTGCAGATGTCAGTCCTACCCAATATGATTTAGAGATTCAATGTAATACCAATCAAAATTCCAACAACCTACTTTACAGAAATAGAAAAGGCAATTACCAAATTCATTTGGAAGGAAAAGTTCACCTGAATAGCCAAAAGCATTCTAAAAAAGAAGAGTGATGTGGGAGGAATTTCACTGCATGACCTTGAAACATATTATAAAGCTACAGTGGTCAAAACAGAATGGTTTTGGCATAAAGAAAGATACATTGATCAATGAAATAGAATTGAGAGTCCAGAAATTTTTTTTTTCTTTACTAACTGGTTTTTGACAAACCTACCAAGTCCATGTTAGCAGGACAAAAAAGTCTCTTCAACTAATGGTGCTGGGAGAACTGGATATCCATAATCAAAAGAATGAAAGAGGACCCTTATCTCACTCCATATACAAGAAACAACTCAAAATGGATCAAAGACCTAAATATAGAAGCCAGGACAATAAAACTACTAGAAGAAAATGTAGTGAAACATCTTAAAGACCTTGAGGTGGTGGTTTCTTGGACCTTACACACAAAGCACAAACAACAAAAGGAAAAACAGATAAACAGGAACTCCTCAAAATTATACACTTTTGCATCTCACAGGACTTTGTCAAAGGGTTTGGAAATCACCTGTCCGATAAGGGTTTAATATCCATGATATATAAAGAGATGCTACCACTCAACAATAAAAAGACAAACGACCCAATTAAAAAATGGGCAAAAGACTTGAACAGACATTTGTCCAAAAAAGAAATGCAAATGGCAAAAAAAAAAACCCACATGAAAAAATGTTCAAAATCACTAGTGATTAGGGAAATGCAAATCAAAACTACAATGAGTTATCATTTCACACCTATCAGAATGGCCACTATTAAAAAGACAGAACTACAAGTGTTGTAGAGGGTGTGGAGATATAGGAACACTTAATCACTGTTTGTGGGAATGTAGAACGGTACAGCCAGTGTGGAGGACTGTATGACAATTTCTAAAGAACCTGAATATAGATCTGCCACATGACCTGGCAATACCACTACTTGGTATATACACAGAAGAAATGAGAGCAGTGACACAAACAGACATCTGCACACCGATGTTCATAGCGGCATTATTCATGATTGCCAAAAGCTGAAAACAACCCAGGTGTCCACCAACCGATGAATGGATAAACAAATTATGGTGTAGTCACACAATGAAATATCGTGCAGCTGTAAGAAGAAATGAAGTCGTAAAGCATATGACAACATGGATGAACCTGGAGGACATTATGTTGAACGAAGCAAGCCAGACACAAAAGGACAAATATTGTATGATTGTGCTACTATGAACTAAATATATTGTGTAATCTCATGGAGTTAATAACTTGAATATGGGTCAACAGAAAATGGAATGAAGTTAGAGAAGGTTAACTTGTGCAGAACTGGTAAAAGCATGTGTGTTTATCTTTGGAAATGAATAGAAAAGGTAAAAGCCCAACATAATGTTTGTTACTAGCAACAAACATTATGCAGAAAATGTGGGTATGAATATGGTTTAAAGAGAAATTCTAAGGTCATGTATACTACTAAAATGAAAGCTAAAATATGTAACATAGAACTGTATAGCATAGTAAAATCCCATGTGAAATATGAATATGGGTAAAATTGCATATATAAGACCATTTTTCTTTTAAACTGAACACTGTATGTTAATATTACAAGATGTTAATATCAGACCCAAAAAACCACATTATGCTAAGTGAAAGAAACCAGACACAATGTACTACATATTATATGATTCCATTTATACAAAATGTAAATATAAATCAATTTATAAAGATGAAATTAGATTAGTGGTTATGTAGGGCTGGCGAAGGGCTGCTAAAGGGTGTGGATTTTTTATTTTTGGAGTAATTGTTCTAGATTTTGTTTTGCTTTCCTTTTTTTTTTTCCTAAATTGTGGTGATGAATGTACAACATTGTGATTATACTAAAAGCCATTGATTATACACTTTGGATAAATAGTATGGTATGTGAATATATTTCAATAAAACTAACTAAATAAATAAATGGGCAAAAACAGCCAGAAATAGCAGTGATGTACAGCAGGGAAAGCATAGAGAGATTGAGAGGTGAAGAATTTTCTTGTTTGTTTATCTGTTTTTTGTTTATTATTGTTATTGAAATAATGAAAATGCTCTAATAATGATTGAAGTTATGAGTGCACAACTATGCAAAAAAAGAATAAGGATAGAATAATGATATTTTTAGGCATGCAATGTCTCAAAAACCTACTTCGGGAGCAGGTATGGCTCAAGCAGTTGAGCGCCTGCCTCCCACATGGGAAGTCCCAGGTTCGGTTCCTGGTGCCTCCTAAAGAAGAAAAACAAACAACAAGCAG
>JAQZBX010016534.1:0-36401 GCA_029593785.1 Cabassous unicinctus | reverse complement strand
ATCATGCCTGTAATCTAATCTGTTAATCTGGGCATGATTGAATTATGATTAGGGCGTTGACTGGGCCATGTCAGTCAGTAGGGCATTGAGCCCCACCCCCTGGTGGGTGGGGAATTGAATATAAAAGGCAAGACAAAGAACAGAGTTGAAGCAGTCTTTTGAGAAGCAGTCTTTTGAGAAGCAGTCTTTTGAGAAGCAGCTTTGATGTTGGAAAGAAGGCCCCAGGAGAAGAGAAGCGAGCCATTCGTCTGATCGCCTACAGCTGACCTTGTGGAGGAAACAGGAGCTAAGCCTGAAGAGAAATGCAGCCCCGGGAAGAGAGGAAGCCAAGAAACCTGAACCCTGGGCAAATGTCGGCAGCTGTCTTGCTCCAACACGTGACAATGGACTTTGGTGAGGAAAGAACCTTATGCTTTATGGCCTGGTAACTGTGGACTTCTACCCCAAATAAATACCCTTTATAAAGACCAACCCATTTTTGGTATTTCACATTAGCACCCCTTTGGCTGACTAATACACCCACTGAAAAGCTGGGAATGGGAGATGTTATTCACTGTATTAGATATTCCCATCACATATTCATTTTAGTGCAACTGAGGCACCACAGGGTGTCATTTAAGATTTATTTTCATATAGAGTATAACTTCTGTTTTAATTTGCCAAAGGGCTGCCGATGCAAAGTACCAGAAATGGGTTTGCTTTTATAAAGGGGATTTGTTTGGAATAAAAGCTTGCAGTTCTGAGGCCATGAAATATCCAAATCCAAAGAGGTGCTTTTACACCAAAGTCATCTACTGGTGATCCTGTTGTCCAACCATGTGGCGAAGCAAGATTGTCGCAGATCTCTGCCAAGGTTTCTGCCCTTCCCCTCATCTCCTAGAGCTCATCTGTGGGCAACCAGGCATAGGGCTTATCTCTTTCCAGACCTCTCAGGCTCAGCTGCTCTGCTTTCTTCCCGAGTTCAGCTGCAAGCTTTCAGGCATATGGCTCATCTCTCCCTGGGCCTCTGCTCTTTGAGCCTCTCAGGGCTTCTGTTTTCCTGCATTCCTCTCTCTCACATGGCAGGATCCTTATAATATGGTGGCTCCCTTTTCCTGTGTGTGTCTCTCTGTGTGTCCGTTTATATCAGACCCAGCAAGAGGGCAGAGACTTAACCTTAGTCACATCTTACTGATGTAGTACAATTGAAACGGCCTCACACCTACAGGAATTGATTAGATCCAAATATATTCTTTCTCTTTTTGGGATTCATAAATGAATTTCAAACTGCCCCAAGTTCTGTGTGAGTTCATCTACTCACATACTCACATGCTGATGTCTCCCAAATCCAAAGATGCCCAAACATATACCTTCGCTTGAATTTCCTGTAGGCATCCACATTGACCCTATCATTATCCAAGCTCATCACGGTCTCACCCTGGCCCACTAACTTGATTGTATTCCTTAGGTACGTAAATGGCATGGCAGCCAAGTATCGAGAACTGGAAATCAATTTCTTTCTGAACCCTCCTTATTCACTGTCCAGTCAATCCAATTAGTCACCAACTCCCCGAATTTCCTAGAACCTGTCATTTGCTCTTCATCCCCACTGTCTCTGACTTAGTTTGCCTCATTATCTCTGATTTGCACTGTTGCTACAGCAAACAATTTGCTCCCTGGATTCATCAATCTTTCATGTGAATTCTTTTTCTAGAAACAAATTGAGACGCTGTTTGCTATAAAAGATACCACCTCTGGCTTTTCTTTCTTTTGGTAAACAAAGACCTTTCTACCTGGTCCTAACCTATCACTTCTTCTCACATTAGACCCCAAATTTCAGCCACACTTAATTTCTTACAATTCCTCCAATGCACTATGCTGGTCCACAGGTCTTTTTCCTTTTGCAGGTTTCCCTCCCTTACCAGAGCCTCCATCATCCCTTTCCGTCTCATGCCTGCTTTCTCTCTAATGCCAACTCCATTGAGAATCTTGTCCTAGCTTCACCCAAGCAGTTGGTTTTTCCCCATTCTGTGCTCTTACAGCCCATATTACATTGTGATATAATTTTGCGTTTAATTATAAATTTTCCATCAACTATTAATCTTTGTAAAAAGACTCTTGAGGACCTGGAGTTTTGCCATGTACCTTATTCATCTCTGTATCTACAGGGTCAAGAGGAACACGGGGCACAGAGCATTAGGCTCAATAAATGGCTGAATAAAAAATGAAGAACTAACAACTAACAACTTACATGGGGCTTATTATGAACCAGGCACTATTCTAGGCTATTTGTAGTAACTCATGCAATTTCATCACACTGCTGTCAAATTATTATCTTGGTGCTATAGGTAGGGACACTGAGGCACAGAGAGGTCAAAGAACTTGCTCATGGTACACAGCCAGTAAGTGTCTGGACAAAGTATTGAATTCAGGGAGTCTGATTGTAGGCACAGACCTCTTAACCACTATGCCTTATCCTATCTGTGTAATGCAGTGCCAGAAACACAAATTAATTTTATGTGTAATCCTTGGTTTTAGGGAAAAAAAATGGAAAATTACAAGGAAGTAGATTTATCAAAAGGCAGTTTCTATTCTGTTCAGAATCATAAAGTTTTGGTAATTGGTGGTGATGGTAACACAACATTGTGAATGTAATTCACACCACTGAATTAAATATTTGAATGAGGTTAAAAGAAGTAATTTTAGGTTGGTTATGTTACTAGGGTAAAAATTAAATATAATGCTGTACAACACAGTGAACCCTAATGTAAACTATGGACTATGGTTAATAATATAATTAAAACAATATTGTTTCATGTATTGTAACAAAGTACCACAGTAATGTAAAATGTTAATGGGGAAAACTGTGTGAGGGGGGAACACCATATTTTCTGCATGGTTTTTCTGTAAACCTACAACTTCTCTAACTGAAAAAAAAAAAAAAAGTGGTTTCTGGTATACGTCAGAAAACAAACCAAAATTGTCTACTCTGACCATAATAAATCATAATGTAAATGAATTCTACATAAAAATGACAACAGTGACACAATCAATACCCCAAATACATATTTCAGACGTCTGTGCACCCCAGTATCTGTATCTGGCCGTGAGACTCTTGGAAATTTCAAGAATTATGGAAAGCCATGCTGTGTGTGCACGTGCAAGGCTAGAAGCACCGAAGAATTAACACCGTCCAGGAGTATCCCTCCACAAAACTCTTCAGTCCAATGTATAAATGTACCCACGCTCTTGCTGCTTGGAGAGATAATTCTGAGGTATGTGCTTTGCATAATTAGAGTTTGTCTGTGGGATTAGGTTTCTGTTGTCCATTGTAGTAACTGGCTTAATAACGTGCTTTTTATTTTCTGGCTTTCCTTGCCTGTACCATTTTCCCACTTCCTTATGTTTTGATCTTTCTCTTATATTTCCAATATATTTCCTATACACCCCAAATACTATTTTCCTTGAACTCCTTTGCTCAGGGTCTGCTTCCAGGGGAACTCAACTAAGGCAGTGTTCATAATTATGTCCTTGATTGCAAAATATTGAATAGACACAATTTCAAACTGTGTTAATATATTAAGATGAGAGAGTTAAATGACCTTAGGGAACATCTTTTATAGTCATAATAATTTCACGTCTAAGCCCCACTGTGAGCTTTTGGCAGTCTGTCCAGTTTACTGTCTCAATTTTACTTAAGCCTAGAAGACAAAACAACAACCTCAATACAAATAAGGGCTCTGCTCAATTCTGCTCTTCACAGAATAGAATCTCCTCAACTTAAGGAAAATAATCCCCCCCCACCCCATCAAATGCAGGACTTAACTTGGAGAAGAATTGCCCTTTAACTCTTCTCTGGGTGGACATGGGGACTACTGTGAGATTTTGTTTTGGGGCAAAAGTTTTCCTGCTTGGGATGCTTAGGCATATGGAGATAAAAGTAATAAGTCCTACAGTTTTTAATATTGTAAGACTTCTGATGGAAATAATACATGTGCACACAAAAATCATTGTCCAGATTGGAATTGTCCTGCATGACATTGCAATGATGGATACAGGCCATTATATATTTTGTCATAACCTACAAAATTGTGTGCGGCAGAGTGTAAACTATAATGTAAGCTGTAGTCCATGGTTAGTAGCAATGCTTCAATGTGTTCAACCAATTGTAACAAATGTACCACACTAATGAAAGATGTTGTTAATGTGGATGAGTGTGGGAAGGGGAGGGAGTGGGCCATATGGGAATCCCCTATATTTTTTATGTAGCATTTATATAATCTAAAGCTTCTTTAAAAATAAAAATAAAAATAAAAAATAAAAAAACATTGTCCAGGATAAAGTGTCAAACACACTTGCTTTCTGGTGGAATTTACCCTCTATCTCATTTGTCTAAGGCTCTAACTAGAAGTTCATTTTTATCTTTAATAAGGGAGATTAACTGCTTGTTATTTAATAAAAGCAAGTTTTAAATAAACATCTAAGCACTTGCAGTTAAGTTTAAGGGAGGTATGGGAGTGAGAGGGTCTTGGTGGTCAAAAACTTGAGAGTACAGGCATAACTTGCTTTGTGTTATTGAGCTTCACAGATATTATGTTTTTTACAAATTGAAGGTTTGTGGCAACCCTGTGTCAAGCAAGTTCAGAGGCTCCATTTGCCCAACAGCATGTGTTCACTTTGTGTTTTGGCATCACATTTTGGTAATTCCTGCAATATTTCCAACTTTTTCATTATTATATCTGTTATGGTGATCTGTGATCAGGGATCTTTGTTACTATTGTAATTGTTTAGGGGTGCTGCGAATCATGCCATATAAGATGGCAAACCTAATCCATAAATGTTGGGTGTGTGCTGACTGTTCCACCGACTGGCCATTGCCCCATCTTCTCCCTCTTCTCAGGCCTCCCTGTTCCCTGAGACACAACAATATTGAAATTAGGCCAATAACAAACCTGCAGTGACCTAAGTGTTTAAATGAAAGGAAGTCTTCATAAGGCTATAGCTGCCATAGATAGTGATTCCTCTGATGGATCTGGGCAAAGTCAACTGAAAACCTTCTGGAAAGGATTCACCGTTCTAGATGCCTTTACGAACATTTGTGATTCATGGGAGGAGATTTGGAAGAAGCTGATTCCAACCCTTGAAGATGACTTTGAGGGGTTCAATATTTCAGCGTAGGGAATAACTGCAGATATGGTAGAAATAGTAAGAGAACAAGAGTTAAAGTGGAGCCTGAAGATATGCTTGAAGTGCTGCAATCTCATGATAAAACTTGAGTGGATGAGGAGTTGCTTCTTATGGATGAGCTAAGAAAGTGGTTTCTTGAGAAGGAATCTACTGGTGAAAATGCTGGGAACATTATTGAAATGACAGCAAAGGACTTAGAATATTACATAAACTTAGTTGATAAAGCAGCTGCAAGGTTTGAGAGGGTTGACTCCAATTTTGAAAGAAGTTCTACTATAGGTAAAATGCTATCAAATAGCATCGAATGCTACAGAGAAATCTTTTGTGAGAGGAAGCAGATTGATGCAGCAGATTTCATTGTTTTATTTTAAGAAATTGCCACGGTCACCTCAACCTTTAGCAACTGCCACCCTAATCAGTCAGCAGCCATCAACATCAAAGTAAGACCCTCCACCAGCAAAAAGATTATGACTCACTGAATGCTCAGATAATGGCTAGTATTTCTCAGCAGTAAGGTATTTTTTAAATAAGGTGTATACACTGTTTCTTAGACATAATGCTATTGCACATCTAATAGACTATGGTAGAGTATAAACATAACTTTAATATGCACTGGAAAACAAATCCATGTGACTTACTCTATTGTGGTGGTCTGGAAGGGAGCCTGCAATATCTCCAATATATGCCTATATAACCCCTTCCTCTGCCTGTGTTTTCCAGATCCTGTGAGTATGACCTCTCAAGCTCATTGCTACAGAGGCAGAGAAAGCTGCCTGTTGATTTGAATGAAGCCAAAAGTAGCACATCTGGGAAAAAATAATTCAAACTGTAGGTATGGCATGATATGTGCCAATGTATTAGTTATGACTAGGAAAAGAAATCTTGGAGTCATTTAGAGCAATCAGCTCTATAGTCATAAACTGGGCATCTGCTGTTAGTTTAAGGTGATACTCCATTAGACCAGCAAAAAACTGGGCTTCATCAACGAGGATACTGCAGGAAAGGAAGGGAACACAATGGCCTGCTTGGATACAAGCCCAGTGCATCTGGTCTTGGAAGAGATTTGTTTGGGCTGTTTGCCTCAAGAAAGACCTCACAAAGTTGGAGAACATTGGGATCATCTGACATTTTTAGATTTACTACATACTAGGCACTGTAACCAAATAATTTACAATTAACTTTAAAGGTTTTTTTTCAGATTTTAAATATAATACATTCCCAATATGGATTTCTTTTATCTGAACTTGATAAAGAAGAAACTAATGCTTCAATCCAGTGCTAACTTCTGTTAACTTAAACTCTTTCTATATTTTTTTATTTCAAACTCCCAATAAGGAAATATGTAATATAGAAAATAACGGTCCCTGCTAATCTCATTTTGTACAGATAACTACTGTAAATGGATTGGTTTACATTTTTTCCTCTGTAATAAAAACATGTTTTTAAATATTGAAAATATATTTTTTAAGTCACTCAATATTATTGCACTATCCTAACCACTGTTTCATTTTGGTCAACTTTATTCCATTCTTCTCTCTATGAATAAATTTGTTTTTTATATACTTATTATCATGGCATACATACAACTGTGTACCCTAATTTTTGCTTCATGATATAAGCATTTTTTTTTTCAGATTACCACATTGTCTTCATTCCATGCCTGCATAGTGTTTCACTCAGTGTATATACAATTTCCCTGTTAGACAATGTGCTTCTATTTTATTAATGCTGCTATTGTTTGTTTATGGATTATTTTTATATTTTAGATTATTTCCTTAATTTATAGTGCCCCTAGAATATGCAGTAGGGACTGTATCTATTGTTCACTGACTCCCTAGTGTGAAACTCAATATCTAGCATAGGGTATGTGTGTATTTTATAAACTTCTGTTGAGCAAATCAACAAATGATGAATAAAGAATTACTGGATTAAATGGCATTCATAAATATTTCTTGCCACTCCTCTCCAATACTATTTTTCCTCTGAATACTACATAGTAATACTACTTTTAACTAGCTAGAAACTTTTGCAAATATTATTTCATGTAATCCTAAGAAAAGCTCAGTGAGGTGTTGAAAAAACCCAGGTTCAGGAACTGAATTACAGATTATGAGCCTACTGTGGAAGCCAATATTCAGACTAAAGTCCTTTGATCATTTTAGTGTTCTATTTATTTTGGCACACTGCCCATGGCCCAAGTTTTCTAATTAAGAGGATCGAGAAGGCAAAGCCCACGGAGGCTTGTTAGTGGAAAATTATAGCTTGTTGGCATGAGCAGAGTTTGCCAAAGTATCGTCTTTGCACCATTCCCATAAAACACCTTTCAGAACCTGTCAAACCAGCAGATTCCTAAACCCCTTCCATGAGCTATAGAATCAAATCTCCAGGAGGTTGTTGGAGGATCAGAATCTGCATCTAATCAAGCACCCCGAGATAAATATTATGCATGCTCAAATTTGAGAGCCACTAGTTAAAAATGACTCAATTTGAATCCTGTATTTGAATCCTGAATTGACTGATTATTAACTCTAAGCAGTTATTGTAAATCATAAATTATCAAGCAAAGAGCAAGATTAAGGGTATTATAGCATCAATGGAAATAGGGACTACTAGACAACGTACATTTTTGGATGTTAAAAAAATAATAATAGCATTTTTGGATCTTAAAAAAAAATAGTTATATTTCTGCACATCTGAGTTGTGGATCTACCTTTTGAAAAAGGAATAAACCAAAACTATCCACATGTTTCACACTCAGAAGAAAAGACATATTTGAGATCTTTAGAGACAAGAAATCCATCTATTTTTATGAAATATATATAATATATATATTATATATAATATATATATATAATAATGATTCCATTTCATTTTGATCCAAAATCTGTCTCTAATACTGGTCACCAATTTAAGAGTCAAATACAAAACCCTCATTAATTGGTTACAAATTAAACTTAAGAATAGCTATTTAGCTATTTAGCAATTTCTATAGAAAAAAATTTTTAGAGTTGTAGTAGACAGTGTCTAAAATGGATCCTAATGAGCCACACCTCCTGGCATTCACTTCTTTTATAATCCATTCCCCTTGAGTGTAGGCTTAACCTACTGACATGCTTCTAGCAAACAGAATAAGGCAAACATGATGGCATATTTCTGAGATTAGGTTATAAAAGATTAGACTTCCATCTTGCATGCACACACACATTCTTGCTCCTATTGCTTACATGCTGTGATGAAGCAAGCTGCCATGTCATGAGCTGCCCTATGGAGGCCAACATGGCAAGGAACTGAGGGCGGCCTCCAGCCAACCCAGAGAGGAACTGAAACTCTCAGTCCAACAACCAGCAAGGAGCTGCATCCTGTCAACAACCAACAGTTCAACAATCAGTCCCTGGCCAACATAAACTGAAAAAATAAATGTTATAAGCCACTAAGTTCTGGGATACTTATCCAGCAATAGATAATGAACACAAAAGTTATTAAAATGCTATCTTATAAAGACCTCTTGAGTTTCCTTTCTTTACATGTTGGAAACTTACTCATGTAGTGTAAGTTACCATTACTCAAGTAGCTTTCCTTACTAGGTTTAAATGTGTGTGATTTTATGAACCTCTGTTTAATGAGTGAAAACAAATATGGCAAGATTTGGCTTTTGATTCCCTATGAACCCCAAATTTTTTATGGGTCTCAGGTCATTCTGCACAACCCCTACACTTCTCAAACGATGAAGCTACCACTGTCAATAAATGGCTTGTCAAAGTGCATTTGCCAGATAAAAATACAGGATGCCCTATTAAATTTGAATTTCAGATAAATTAAGAATAATTCTTAAAAGTATAAGTATGACCCATGAAATATTTGGGACATATTTATGCTAAATTATTGATTTGAAATTCAAATTTGACTGTCTATATTTTATCTGGCAACTTTATTCCCAAGACCACACAAGTTAGTAAGTCTGCATTAGTAGCAAGGTGTCTGATTCCCAGGCCAGTATTCTTTCTCCCACATGACCTTGCGATGCTGATTAAAGTAGTGCTTTAGAAACTCAGCTTGTCGTTGTTGAAATTTAATGTGATAACCACTACTGAACTGCTCTTGAAAAGAGCTCATTGGTCATTAAAGGACGAAACTGATGTTCTTTTACACAATCAATGGGTCTCACTCTGCAAATGCAAGTCTAGTCTGATAGAGTTAATGGAAGGCAGTTGTGGATCCTGAAGCCCATAATAGCAAGCAGGACAAAATGATGTTAGTTTCTGACCTGATTGTATTAATTAAGATTTGAATATGCAGACATCTTTAAGGACCTTTTGTGGGGAGAAAAAACCTGAATCAATTTTAAGGACTCTTATATTTATATATTTAACACATGCAGATCTATAAGCATTAAGGTAATTATGTCAAATACACAAATATACACAGTAAGCACTAAGAAGCCCCTTGCCACCTGCTACTAAGAGACCTAAAACCTGTGTGTGATTGCTCTCTAATTAAAGGTAGTGTTTCTTTGCTTTTGTTCTTCAACTTTGAATGTCTGTGTGGCTTTAATTGTTGAAGTACATTTACATGGATAATTTATATAACCTTTTGTTGATATTAATAATAGCTTTAGGAAGAGTATGGCCTTTTGAGAATAGTAAGCGCATTGAGAAAATAGTTGATTTAAAAAAATTTAAAAAAAAAGCAGCCCAGTGTCTATGAAGGTTGAATGAATTCCATTCAGATTTTGTGCCTTTGCTCATTCTAGTATATTTTGCCTTCTTTGGGGACAAGACGGTAAAGGATGAGCAGTAACTTGACATTCAACTAAATGTTAGGAGTCTCTCTTGATGGTTAGGGATTATTTATACTTTGTAATAAAATACTAGGGTAAGCACAGAGTCTTGATTATATATTTATTTGAGATCATCTTAAGGAAAACACACTGTTATAAAAAAAAATCCCCATATTTGATCATGTATAAAAGAAAAATGCTTTACTTTAAACAAAACATTTTATCTTACATTATCTCCCATAATCTCCAAAACAACCATGAAAACAGGCTTAAAGAAAAATAATTTGCCCAAAGTCACTCTGGGCAAAGATAGATTGTGGCACAACCAAGTTTCAACTCCTGTTTCTGACTTCAAGCCTAAGACTTTCCACTGTGCCACACTGCCTCTTGTTTTCTTATACTGTTCTGTTAAAAAGTGCATTCACTTTGCAAAAATAGAACCAGTCCTGTAATAAAACCAGGATTTATTTATCAGACACTCTAGAGCCTGTTTCCTGGAATTTAGCATTTGGAACTTCTTGAAGCTTGAAAATGACTTATTTAGAAATATTAAGGGGGAATGGAAATTCACTTTTTCCATTTAGAATTTTTGTGGTTGACCTCATCTCCATTCAGAGTGGTGCATCTTTTGGAATATTTTATTGTTAGAGTTCTACTTGCAGCTGAGTTAAAGTTGTGCCTGCCCTACTGCCCTGAGCCCGTGAACCGGATGTGCTCCATAACTTTTTGCTGACTGGCTGCCTGAATTGAGTTGGGGGTGTGTGTGTGTCAAACAATAATTTAAAAGCCATTGTGATAAGACTTTTTTATTTGGCTTTTACTTGTATTTTTATTTTCTTCCAGGTTTTTTGATTTCTGGATTCAGCCCTAACATATCTCTCGTGGACCATCTTTGGGGTGTTTATTGTACTCTGGGCTAGCTGGGCTAAACTTTGCCACCTTCTTGATCTAAGCTCTTTATTTTATCTCACCGCCGTTTTTCCTAAGCCTTTGGTAGTTTTGTATAACCGACACTATTTTCTAATGCAGTTCAAGATATTTCTATCTGATGATAGGATTAATAGGGAAGTTGAAGTTGCTTTGACCCTTAAAATAATAACAGGCATGCATGGATGATTTACTATGTGGAACGTGTTATTTCTATGTTCAATATTCGTGTAATGATTACAAAAGTCATGAGAGTTACATATTTATATTCCCATTTATGGATGAGGAGAGCAAGGCTCTTATAGAAGCTAAATGACTTACCCAAAGTCAACATAAAGATATGAGCCTGGAGTTGGATTCACATCCCTCTGACTCCAAGGGTCATATCTTCACTACCGCACAGCAGTGCCTTTTCTGTCAGATTGTCTCTTATGAGGAGTGGATTCCTATCCAGGTAACTACTACAAAGGAAATGTCCTTGGCACAATCGGAAAGCAGCCTTCTATTTCATGTGACTTCCACGTGAAAATCAGCAATCTGTCTCTATCCCTCCTGTACATGTGAGGATATATGTATGTGTCTACGGGAGATTTTGTTAGAAAAGAATGTGCTCTGAGCACATATGCAGGAAATCCTCCAGTACTAGCCCTGATTCCCTCTGGCCATGTTTAGACTGCACAGCCATTTATCTTGCACTTTCAGCTCACCAGAATGAAGGCTAAATTTTCAAATGGCAGTTCTACTTATCTGTGAGGGAAATGCAGTCTGGTCTTGCTTGAGGGTTTGATTTGGGGAAAAAAGACCACAAGAGGCTAATAAATGTCCTTCTACCCATAATTTTCTAGTGACCCTTGTGCAAGGTGCTCATTCTGGCAAAATGAAAGTCCTGACTCAAGGCAAGCCAGGTGATTTCTATAAATGACTCATTACTTTTCACAGATTCAGGTCCTAAATGCTAGATGGTATTTTAGCTACTACACTAGGTAAGGGAAGGAGAATTGTGTTGGGCAAGTTTGTATAGAACAATAATTTAAGAGCCATCTTGATAAGTCTGAATAGCAACTAAAATATCAGAACCAGGAAAGTGCCTCAGGATTTGGCATATTAGCAACACTAGACAAATGTGTGTAGAATGAATGAAAAAATGAAAGGGAAAAGACTGAAGGCTGAGTTTAAGAATATAGCCATATATTCATGGAAAAAGGAGTTGATTATAGAAAGTCAGAAGAAATTTTTTATAGTAAGTCATTCTTACAGGCTTCAGAGATTATACCCTATACTGATAAACACTTCAAAATATAAGGATAAATGTACAAGTTTTTTGTGTTTCAGTGTTCCTAGAGACAAGACCCTAAAAAGTGTTTATCAAGAGTAAAATGGCTGAATAAATGTGGTATTTCCAATCTATGAAATGTTATGCAACTATTTAAAAATAGAAGTTATATCTACACTAATTTCCTGGGAGGAACATCCATAAAATAATGAGAAAATAAGCTCTAGCATGATTATATATACATATACATGACAATTGCCCTTTTCTTGAAAAAAGCAAACAACATACAACCACATACATATATGTGTATATGTGTAAATGTGTATATGAGCTTAGAAGTCGTTATCTCAGAAAGGTGGAAATGGAGGAGGTAAAGGAAATACTAACTTGATCTGCATACAACCTTGCATTGTTTCACTAGTTATAATAAATATTATTTTTTATAAATAAAAGGATATAAAAATAAACTTCTAAAGGAAAAGTCTACATTTGTAGTTAAGTGATCACCAATGCTTTGAAGTTTGGATGGACTTCCATTTTACCTTATGTCTGAAGAGCTTGAGGTTTTTTGCTTTTTGTTGTTGTTATTGTTGTTGTTTTTTTTGCAGTGTAAAAGGCCCTCACATCTGGTACAGCAATGGATTCTTGGGTGAGAAACTCAACCTCTCCAGGGCTCATTTTCCTTTTCTGGAAACTTAAAGATGTGAAGTAGATGCTTTCTGAGATCTCTTCCAGCACAGATATTATATTCTATTGTTTAAAAATAATAATACAAAGTTTTAGAAAAATGTGAAAATAGCGATGATGCCAAGGTATGGCCTGGGGCTTTTGCCGCCTCCCAATCCATCAGTCACCTACACACCATTGTCTATAGGCTTGTGCCCTTAATAAAAACAATAGACCTGTTATATTATGCAAATTCAACTTCCAGACAAGTTCCCTGGCCATTTCCTTACCACTGTCACTGCTGTCACTAAAGCCTTTCCAAATTAGAAATTCTAGGTCTCCTGCTAATAGGACTTGCTCCATAAAACACATCAATATGTATGGTTAAGATCAGGATAGGTCTTTCTCCACAAAGTTTAAAAGTCACTGTTCCTTTAAAATGAAAATATCATTTGGGAAATGTGCACTTTAAGCCTTACTACACATTTATATCTCAGCTGATAAAGTTTTTAAGATCTTTTCCAAAGAGCAAGATTTTGAGAAGGAAACAATGCAGAGAGGTCATGGGGCTTGGAGGGGATGGCATAACCACTGACTGGGAGAAGCAGGAAGAAGAGATGGCTTCAAGAGTGACAGTCACTTCCAGAGCTGTTCAGAGAAAAGACATTAAAGCCAACAGCCTTTGAGTCATCTTTGTTTCCTCTTTCCCTCCTACCTCATACCAGCTACATCAGCAAATCCTGTTCATTCTTTCTTCAAACACATATTCAGTTTCTAACCTCTTCACATACCACCATTGCTCCCACCCTGGACCAAGACACCATCATCTAGTTTATTGGAAGGCCGTTCTAAAACTGGTTCTTGCTTCTGGCCCCTTACAATCAATTCTCCTCACAGTAGCCAAAGGGAGCTTTTGAAAACATAAGATCAGTCACTCCTCTGCTCAAAAACCAGAGTCTTCTGACTTCCCATTTCACTCAAAGTCAGAATCAAATGACTACCAAGGTCCTATACCAGATTATCCACCCTGGTTCACTGATGCGATCTGGTGAGCTTTTAAGAAATACTGATATTGGAATCCCACCACCAGAATATTGACTCCATTGGTTTTAGAGTTGGGGCTTGGTATTAGCTGAAAGCTCCCAAATGATTCTAATGTGCATCCCAGGTTGAGAACAACAGCCCACTATGATTTGCTTCTCCTCATCCCTCTGCCCTCAGCTTCTCCTCTCCCTCACCCTCAAAATACTCCAGACAGAGGGCTTCCTGGCTCTTTCTTGAGCACACCAGGCACACTCCCAACTCTGTCTCTGTGCTAGCTGACTCCCTCCAGTGCTCACATGGCTCTACTCCCTCTCCTACTTCATGTCTTTAACTGAAATGTCAAGCACCTTGCACAAGGATCCCTAGAAAATTATGAGTGGAAGGACTTTAATTAGCACCTAATTTTCCTCCTGAATCAAACTCCTTAAACTAGACCAGATTGCATTACCCTCTTACATATGTGAAACTGACATTTGATAAGTTAGCCGCCTCCTGGTGAGAGAGCTTTAGATACAAGATAAATGGTTGTACAGTCCAAATAACTGACCAAGGGAGTGAAAACTAGTATTTGGTGGATTTCCCGCATACGTGCTCAGAGCATAATCTTATTTAACAAGTCTCTCAAAGACACAGACATGTATCCTCACATACACATACACAGGAGAGAGATCTATAGGGCCTTGTATCAGATGACTTCTAAAGTCTCTTCCAGTACAGGTATTCTAGGATTTCTTATGAAAAATGAATATAATTACAGAATTATAAATATTAATAAGAAAAGAAAGCCAAGGAGTGGTTGGGGGTGGCTTTAGTCACTCCCTTTACTCAACCCATCATCAGTTACCCCTAAATTACCTAAAATAACCATGCAATGTAAGTAAAAGCAGTAGTCTTGTGCAAGTGCAGGTTCAAAGCCCCTGGACTACTATACACTACTGCTTCTGCAGCACTTGCCACATAGAAATCTCATGTTTGTGCCTCTTGGGTAAACTTGGGATTCCCTCTATTGACTAAATCCTTATGTGAGATTAGGGTCATGCAGTTTATTTGTGTGGCTTAAAATTTTAAAGCCTTTAAAATGCAAATACCCCTGAGGAAAGATACACTTGTTACTAATTTCTGACTTATAGTTCAGGGTATTTTTAAGAGTACTTGGTACTTAATGGGAGCTCAACAAGCATTTTCAGAATGAAAAAAATCAATGAGTAAATGTATAAGTATTTTGTATGGCACAGATATGAATTGCCCATTCTGGGAGAGAGCTGGTCTGGAGTTATCCTAAGTTATGTCTGAGGAGACACCTAGAAGATTGACCTGACTACAGCAGAGTAACCTGGAGGGATTGCCGCATGCCCCAAGATGAGGAAGGAGCCTTAGCTGATGATATGGAAAAGTTATCTCCTGTGTCAAGTGAACAGCAGCTGAGACCCCTCTAGTATTGTGTATGTGCATGAGTTTGTATGTGAATAGTCTCAGAAGAACCCACAAAAGAACTCATCTTTAAGCATTTGTCAAACCTGGCAAGGAACAACATCAGCTCACAAGAGTTATCCGTCAAGTACAAAGGTCTCTGAACCTCCTGTCTTCTCTCCAGGTTTTTCTATATAAGCTGGAGATGTAAGACGTAGAAGTGCAAAGTAGAAAATAAGACCACCATTTGACCTCCAACTGTAGGCTTCCCACATATACCAAGCTACAGCTGGGGCAAGGAGACAGTTTGGCTTTATTTCCAGTTTGGACTTTTGATTCATTACTGGAATAAAATGTTTTGTGATTTAAAGTGACTCTGGGACTTGTTCTTACCAAAGAGTAATTATCAGAAAAAGTAATGGGGACTGCCCATGTTTTCATCTGGAGGCAGTAGAAGTACTAGCCCTACAGAATAAATCTGAAGAGATAGCAGGAGATAAAATTGAAATTGTTTATAATTCTATCCCATGAGTCATGCTTGTTATGTATGTCTACTTCACAGCTCTGCCCTGATTAGTATGATATCGATTCTCATGTCAGTCTGAAAATATTTCTGTCAAGCACATTTTTATTTGGTGCTGAAATTTCTCATATTTTAAAATCAGCATGTAATTATTCAACAGAATTTTTTTTTCACTCTTTAAAAAGAGAACCTGTCAGGGGAATCTTTGTTTTTAGATGGTTAAAGGTTTGGAATAAATCCAATTCCTACTGTTGCTAGGACAGATATACCAGCACGGAGCTCAGAGCTTACTTTCTGAAGTCTCTGAATACTTCATGCCGGTTTGATCTGTGGAGACTTCCAGTGGTAAAGACACTGGGGAGCTGGTTTTAATAAAAGTGTAACACAAAAACTGTATAGATGGTACTAAAACTAAAGAATGGTTAACATGCTTTTAAAAATCTACAAAATGTAGATTTGGGATTAGGACTATATTTTATTTTTCTTGAAGTTATATCAGGTAATAGACAAAACTGAGACTTTCCTAAGTAAAACAAGAACCCAGTATCCTGAAATTGTTCTCTTTAAATTTCAAGTAACACAAATTTACATTTATCTATAATAGAAACACGATTTTGGTCCATAAAAACTGTTGTAATGTCTGACAAAATGCCTCCCCTGGGTGAAATGGCAGCGGTCTTTCCAAAGTGTCTTGGTGTGTTGAGACTTGTAAGCTGATAAGAGCTGTCTTGTATTTTCATTCTTCAGAAAGCAGCCAGACCTGGTCCACGGTGCACAATAGGTGTCAAAGAATGCTATTGACCAAATGCCTGAGTGTTTCAGTATTTTGGAATGCATATTGCTGTCTAGTCTTCATATCTGAAACACAAACAGCATTAATACTAATGTTCTGTGGCTTCCAAATTCTTTTCATGGCTGTCTCCCCATTTAGACTAATTACTGTAATGGGCAGTGTCAAGCTATATTGACATTTATGATGGAGGAAACTGAAAACTCGAAATGACCATAAAGCACAGTCTCAAGAAAAGAACCCCTTAAAGTAAGTTAAAAGTCATCACAGATCCTCAGCATCCCATGTCTCCAACTTAAAATTTCCTATCTTGTTAAAATGTAAACGAAATAGCTCCTTTTTTCCCTCCTAAAAATCACAAAAACTTCCCCTCTGGGGATGATTCTCCACCTTTGTGTGTTGCAGGCTACTTGAAATTTTATATAGGTCTGAATAAGAGTAGGTAATCTTTCCTTTTGTCATTTCTGGAAGTGAAATTTCTCCTTGCATCCTCCAAGAGGATGAATAGAGAGGGCATATGAAAAGCTGATGATAGCGATGTTTATCCATCTGCTGAAAGATTAACAACACACTAAGCAATTCTCACAGTTATTATTTGTGAACAGGAATAGCCTTAGGCAAAACCAAGAAAGTTGTCTTTGCAACCAACTCCTCCTTATTTTCTTTATCTCCTTTATCAATCTCCTTCCCAAACATCTAGAGCTTAGTGCCCAACCCTTCTGCTGCCTCTTACATGCCCAAACACAAACCCTGCCCCAGGCATACACATCTGTATTCCCTCCAGAGAAGATTTATGCCTAGATTTTTCTTGATTCCTTTCTTTTTGTTCTAACTTGTTCCCATGTATTGCATCCTCCTAAATTTTGCTTCATGTCTGGCTAACAAACATGATCAATTCCCTTATTTAAGGTAGCCATGACCAGTTATGATGCAATGTTGTACTATATGTATCATATGCATATTTAACTTAAATAAATCAAACCTGGGCATAGGGTTTGAAAGATGGATAAGATGAAAGAGAAATAAATGAGGAGAGAATTAAATGCCAAGAGTAATAATGCTCCTCATTCTACAGAAATGTGGATAACTTGGAATGAATGAATGATGGCAAATATGACTGTTTCTCCTTGGTAGTCTCAGTTTCTGCTTTTACTGTGTGAGTGTTTTGTTGGGTTGAGTTTGAGTCTCAAATTTAAATATATATACACACACACATTTCTTACAGTATGACCAACTATTTCACCTGTCATCAACTGAAGAAATATTTCTCTATTCCAATAATGTTGAGGCTATAAACACTCATTGAGAAATGGCATGTATGCATGCGGTACTTCATGGGTGATTTTTTTTTTTACCTTTTAAAAAATATTATTTTTAAAGAAGCTTTAGATTTCATAAATGTTCCATTGAAAATATAGGGGATTGAATTTCAGCAGCATTGCAACACCTACTCTTCAGTTCATTGGACTCACCCAGGACAACTAACAAGGAGATGATGATGGACAACGCCCATCCCAAGGAACAGAGAGTGTCTGTAACTGCAATTAATATAGTTTCATCCATCTGCCCCATGGGATCTAAGCTCCCTCTCAATTAGAAGCAGAGTGGGCCTCTCCATCCCAAAAGCCTCAAGATTGGGGAATGAACATGGACTAAAGTTGACTTATTATTATTCTACTACTATACACTTATTATTATTCTAGCAATGGAAGAACTCTTATCATTGATGTAAAGGCAGTGGCCACCAGAGGTCCTGAAGGATGGGAGAAGAAAGAATAGGTATAATATGGGGGCATTTTCAGTACATTGGATTTGTCCTAAAAGGCATTGCAGTGACAGATACATGTCATTGTATATTTTGTCATAACTTAGAAAATTGTCTGGGACAGAGTGTAAAGTATAGTGTAAACTGTAGTCCATGGTTAGTAGCAATGCTTCAATGTGTGTTCATCAATTGTTACAAATGTACCACACTAAGAAAGATGTTGTTAATGTGGGAAAGTGTGGGAGAGGGAGGGAGTGGGGCATATGGGAATTCCTTATATTTTTTTATGTAATATTTATGTAACCTAAGGCTTCTTTAAAAATAAAATTTTAAAAAAAGAAAATATAGGGGATTCCCATATATCTCACCCTTTCCCCTCCCACACTTTCCCACATTAACAACATCTTTCATTAGTGTGGTACATTTGTTAAAATTGATGAACACACATTGAAGCATTGCTACTAACCATGGTCCATACCCCACATTATGGTATATACTCTGCACCACACTATTTCATATTTCAAAATGTATAATGGCCTGTATCCATCACTGCAATGTCATGTATAACAATTCCAATATCCTCAAAATGCTCCATGTTAAACTATTCTTCCCTCTCCCTCCCCTCAGAATCTCTGGTGACTACTGCCTTTATTTTTTTTAAGTACATTTTTTATTTATTTTTAAAAGATACTTAGATTACATAAATTGTTACATAAAAAAATATATAAGGGATTCCCATATGCCCCACTCCCCACACCTCCCACTTTTCCCCACATTAACAACTTCTTTCATTAGTGTGGTACATTTGTTGCAATTGAGGAATACATTTGGAGCATTGCCACTAAGCTTGGACTATAGTTTATATTGTAGTTTACACTCTCTCCCACTCAATTCTATAGGCTATGGCAGGATATATAATGGCCTGTATCTGTCACTGCAATGTCATCCAGATCAATTCCATGTCCTGAAAATGCCCCCATATTACACCTCCTTTTTCCTCTCCCTCATTTCAGCACCTTCACAGGCCACTGTCTCCACATCAATGATATAATTCCTTCCATTGCTAGAATCACAATAAGTCTATAGTAGAACACTAGTAAGTCTACTCTAGTCCATATTTTATTCACCAATACTGAGGATTCTGGGATGGTGATGCCCACTCCACCTCTAATTGAGAGGGGACTTCGATCCCATATGGCTGATGGATAGGACTCTCTTGCTTGCAGTTGTAGACTCTCTTGGTTCCTTGATGTGGTGGTCGTCCATCCTCACCTCCCCATCAGCTGTCCTGGGTGAGTCCAATGAACTGGAGAGTAGATGATGCAACTCCCCTGAGGCTCAGGGCCCAGCCAGCACATGGACAGCCCAGAGATTCAAGTCTCCTGGACATACACCTACCAGCTCCAGCACCAGCTATAGGTTCAAACCAAAGGAACAAAAGAGGCATGTGTAGAGAAGTCAAATCTGAGTCCAACTCTGTCACACTCAGGGGCACAATCTCCAAAGTAGGGCCCACTGGCAAGACACCAAACTCCAGAGTTATCCGCCATGACCGCAGCACCTGGGCATCTCCGGAACCCTCAGGAGCCCCATTGTTTTGGGTAGTGTCCACTTTGGCCATCTATGAGATCCTGCTGAGACATGCATAAGCGTTACCTCCCTGATGATCTCCTGACCCACTCTTAGCCATATGAACTCATTTGTCTTTACCTTTTCCCCCTTTTATTCAAGGTCTTTTTCCAGTTGTATCACCAGCTGGTGCTTGGCAGTAATCCCTCGGTGCCAGGGAGGCTCATCCTCAGGATTCATGTCCCTCGCTGGGGGGAAGGTAATGCATCCACATGCTGAGTTTGGCTTAGAAAGAGGCTGCATTTGAGCAACAAAGAGGCTCTCAGGAGGTAACGCTTAGGCACCCTACAACACTAGGCCAAATTGCAAATTAAAAAATAAAAAGGCTCATAAGCATAGTCATCAATATCAAGAGCCCATCAATGGGCCATCCTTCTTCACTAGACATTGCCCCTGTACTTGGGAGATTGTTGCTGTTCCATTAGAGAATGGACCACTGCCTTTATATCAATGTTACAAGTTCTTCAGTTACTAGAAAAATAATAAGTCTACTTTAGTCCTTAGTTGCATTTCCCCCTTATGTTTGTTCATTCCTCAATTTTGAGTTTGAGATGGTGATGCCCACTCTGCTTCAGCTTGAGAGGGGACTTAGGTCTCATGGGTCAGATGGGTAGAACTCTCTTGCTTGCAGTTGAAGATACTCTGTTTTGGGGGGATGGGCATTGTCCATCATCATACTTTTGTTAGTTGTCCTGGGTGAGTCTGATGAACTGGAGAGTATGTGTTGGCTGCAACTCTGCTGAGATTCAGGGCTCAACCAGCCTATGAACATCTGGAAGATTTAAGTCTCTGGGACACATAGCTTATGGGTAGAGTGCTAATTATAGGTTCAAATAAAAGGGGCAGAAGAACCATGAGTAGGAAAATTATAAATGAGTCTGACTCCAATACATTGGGGGGATAGGTTATCAAATACTCCAAGTAAGGCCCACTGACAGGATGCCGAATTCCTGGGGTTGTCTGCCCTACCTATAGTGTCTAGATATCTCTACAGCCCTCAGAGGCCCCCCCTGTTTGAGGTACTGTTTACTGTGGTAGTCAATGAGATCTTCCTGAGATGTGTGAAGCATAATCTCTGGGATGTCCTCCTGACTCACTTTGAAATCTCTTAACTATAAAAACTCATTTGCATTTAATATATCCCCCTTTTGTCAGTCTTTTTCCAAATGCATTGCTAGTTGTCACTCAGTGATAATCCCTTGGTGCCAGGGAGTCTCATCACTGGGAGTCATGTCCCATGTCAAGGGGGAAGGTAGTGAGTTTATATGCTGAGTTTAGCTTAAAGCCCACATTTAAGCAACAAGGCGGCTTTCAGGAGGTAACTCTTAGGCAATATATAATACTAGGCTAAGTTTCAATTTAACAAGAACAAGATTCATAAGTACAAGCTTCAATACCAAGGGCTGGGTGTATTGGCCTCCTTCGCCAGGCACTGCATATGTACTCCAGTGATTTCTGCCACTCTATTAGAGAATGTAGCAGGACTCCATGGTTGATTTAAGGGACTTTCAGAGGTAATTTTGCCTATGTGTGATTTTTCATCTTGGTTATTGTCTTTAGAACCACAGAGGACTTCATTATACATTTGGATTTTAACAGCCTTGAACAATGTAACCTGAAGTCATGAGTAATTTGGAGATCACAGGTACATGTTAGGGTATATTTGGGCAAGGAGACCTAGGGATACCTTTGAAACACATGCATAGGCGGTGTCCTCCACTGACAATAGATAATTAAGAAAAGCATATTTATATAGTACGTTGTGGTTTAGAAAATGCTTTATAACCCTCACATAAAAAAATAATATGAAGCAAAGTATAAAACTTCAGGTGACTTGTTTATTCAGAGGGATATTTATTAATGTGATACAGGAATGGTCAATGAGTAGTATTCATTGGGAAAGATGTTTTCAGATCTACTTCTCTGAAAACTTACTCTCTTCTTATTAAAAACCAAGTTTACAGAGAAAGCCCAGGTAGCAGGAAGTTGTAGAACAATTTACTTAACACTCATTTATTCAGGAAATATTTGCATGTTGACTAAATTCCAGCATTATTATATGTTCTGGGACAATAGAATATGGAGCAGAGAGTTAAGCAGTGACCTTATAAAGGGATTTATAAGAGAGAGTACTGGTCTTTCTTAAGCTTCAGCACTGTAAGAGCTTGCTCAGTCACAAATTAGAGGTGGTAGTAGATGAAGCTGTAAAAAAAAAAAAAAAAAGTTGAAGACTTTGTGTTTAAACTGTATACTCTGAGCAAGAGACGAAGAGCTCACTGGAATTAATATAAATATCTTGATATGAGGAAATGATCATTTCAAGGTAGACAGACCAAGGAACCGGGAAAATGAGTAGCACAAAAATAATCAGTAGAAACACAGCATTAGAAGTCATTGTTAGGATAGGACCTTTCCAATAGCAAAATAGCCTAAAGCACTAGCTCATGGGTCACCAGTGTGCCCCATATGTTGAGCTTGCTAACATTTAGACCAATGTGCTAAAGCAACATTGCCATTTATATGTCATGGCCATGGGAACATAGGACTAAGGATTTCACCAATACTTTATTAATGCTTGCCTTTAGCACCAAGATCATATTGTTTATCATCTGTAATGTGGATATGCTCTGTGTGACTGTATGTATTATATTCATTGTTATATATTATATAGATATATAGTAAATAAGTTAATTCCATTTTGTACACTTAGCCATACTCAACTAAGCCTATGCCATCATGATATAAGTTAACTTCTTCAGGAACTGTAAATGATAAATGCCTGAATTTGGTGTGCCCACTAGATAAGAAATATTCCATATAGTAAACAAACAACCCAAAACAACATCAAAAAGTCCATTGCCTTTACAGAACTATCTTGGCTTATAGATGACAAACATCTATATAACAAACTTTCACAAGCATCTTTTCACATAGGCAGACTAATAAGCATCATTTGAAGTTGAGGATTGGTGGTGCTTCTTATGAAAGATGGAACAGTGTACTCTCTCTGTGTTTTAAAATCCTGAGAGAATCTGTTTGGCCAATGAATATGCTTCCTTGTGTCAGATCATACTCCAGATTTAGTCAGCTGTGACTGGGGGAAAGGGAGGGCGGAATCAGGGCTGAGAATGTGGGCTGAAGCCAAAAGGTAGATGAGCAGTTACTGCAAAACATAGCCAGTACATTCACCCAGCAAGGTAGAGTATAGAAATACTTTTCAGCTACCCAGCTAGAATAAATAAAACCTATATTTGGAGTAGGTTTCTAGCAGTAACAAGAATGTTTTTAATTAACATCAGAGCTATTATGGGAAACTTCTATAAAACTACCCTTGATCATCCTTTGTCCTCTTGTGCACGGAGAGATGAAGATGGCACAAGATGTGCTTCTGTATATTTCATATCAATTAAGAACAGGTTCTCAAAATAGAGAGGACGTGTGGGTTATTGTTGTTGTTGTTATCATTTGACTCCTTGTTCAAACTCTAGCATTCACACCATCCACACAGTTACATCTGTGGTCTAGCAGAGTGAGGAATGATCAGTGTGGCATCCTCTAAACAGAAGCAGAGCTACCACACCTGCCTATTCTGAGGAGGCTGTTTTCAGGTAAGTCCTTCTCCCAAGCTATATAACTATACCATTGCTAATATGTTCTGAAATGAAAGAGTACTAAAAATATGCATGCTAGGAGATGAAATTTCAAAGAAAAAAGTTGAAACAGGTCTGTCTTGATTTTATACCAGTTATTCTAGCAACTAATAGCAGGGATGGAAGAAAAAGATGGGAAGGGTAGATAAATTTCAAATTTTTAAACTAAAAATGAGGCCACATTTTTGCAACTGAATAATTGATAAGAGGTAAAGAGAAAACAGTAATCAGTATAAGAACTCACTCTGCTTCTATTTAGTTCCAAGAAAAGGGTGAAAGCTTGACTCCTTATGTCCTATGCGACCTGCTCTGGGGTTGACAGGTGGCTTTATGGAAGTCCCGCAGGAGGCATGTACTATCTGGAAAGCTGAAGACAATGTAGCCAAGCTGAAAGCCTTTGAGTTTTAGGGGCCCATATTGACTAAAACATTACTCCAGGTCTGTCCTCAAGTGAACCTGAACTGGCTGGGACATGAAACCACTCCTGTTTAGAAGAGGTTGTGTTATAATCACTATATATATAAAAAAGAAAACATTCAAAAACATAGGCTTTGAATATAGGCATACTTGGTATCTATGTCTTATTACCTCTTAAAGCTTGTGTGCCTTTGGGAAAATACCCTTTTGTTCTATATGAGTTTTCTTTTCCAAAACGTAAAACCAAAATTATCTCACTTTCAGGTTTGTTGGGAGGATTAAATGAGATAATGCTTGATACTTACTAGTACATGATATAAGTTGAAAAATATAGTGTCTATTACTATTACTTCCTTGAGTCCCTTTTTAGGGTAACAAACGACCCAGGTTTGCACTGAAATTCCCAAACTTTCCTGGGTTTTAATACTGAAAGTCCCACGTTCCAGACTTTCTGGGCAAACCAGAATGGCTGTTCACCCTAGTTGTTTGCCTTTTGGGTAACTGACTTTTCAAGCCAATCTTCTTGGCTCCAAAATGCATTTCTTGTCCTCTTTGTTCTCTTTGTTCTCTTTGTTACCATGTTTGCATAACAGATTCTTATATAGTGTTTAATATGTGTCAGGTACTCTTCTGAACTCTTTCAAATATTTACTTATTTCATCCTCATAAAAACTCTGAGGTAGGTACTATTTCTATAAATATAGAAATAAAACTATAAAACCGGTATATAGACGAGAAACTGAGGCAGCAAGAGGTTAAGAAAATTGCTGAAGGTCACACAGGTATCAAGTGGAGGAGCTGGGATTCAAACTTTAGCATTCTGATGCTAGAGTCCATGCTGTTAACCACTGCCCTTACATAGCCTATGTGCAGTTAGTAGTACCAGGAATAAAGATGATCGTTTTAAGTACTGCCACTGACTTAAAACTTGACCCCACTTTGTACCTCAGTTTGCTGAGATATAACCAGACACAACTCCTTAAATGAGGGTGTTAAGGCCGTTGAGGAACGTGGAGGAAAGGATAGTCTGAGAGATAGGCTATCCAGGAATGAATTTTCCAGTGTGCAAGTCTTTTGGATCCCTGGTTTTTACTTATTCTCTTACTTGTATTCATAGATATTTCTCTTTAGAATGAACTGGTTCCTTGAAAGAAAGAAAGAAGAGATTTACTAGAAGAAAATGCTGACAACATTTAAAAATCAACTCTTTTGACTATCTGGATTTGGATAGTTATAAAACTGTCAAATAACCTAGATTTCAAACAATATATTGAATTTTGAGTTAATTCTTTTTAAATTGAAATCTCTCTCTCCCACCTCCCCACTACCACCACCGATACTCCACACCCCAAACACACACACAGTTTCTCCAGTCTCAAGTTGTTCTGCTACAAACTTTGATTAATAGTTGAATGATTTTGCTATAATAGCTGAGGCTCTTCAGTATGAATAGTGGCACAGATGGGTTGAGATATATGCTCAAAGGTTCCTCAATCTTCTCTTTGCATATCCAATTTAGCACTTTTCCTGGAAGTATCTGAGAATATGAAAATCTCCTGTCTGTCCCGATTTTACTGATTTATTCAGAATTCAGAAATGCTTTATTCCAAGCACTTCTCCCTTTAATGCCAGAAATTTAAATTCAACAGAAGGCATACTGTCTTGTTATTTCCTATGTTTTGATGGCAGTCAATATGAGATTTCTGAAAGATAAAGCACTATTTTGAGCACTTTCTGAAATGACCTAGTAGTGTCTTCAAGATTATTGTAGAGCCATTTCACACAGCACATTCTATTAGCCCATAGAATATAAACCAGAATTTGTCTCTCGCAGACATTCTACAGGGAAGGTCTTCATTACCAGCTTTTAAATTCTTCCAGAAGTTTTCAAGCACCTACTATGTGACAGAATTGGTGCTAGACTTTCATTTTTCAGAAGCTAAATTCCAGAAGATGAAATCCCTGACTTGAAGACGTTGTGCTCAGAAGGGATAGAGTAGAACATTATAAGATTTATAATGGAAATACAAGGGTCTCCTGAGGAGCAGAAAAAGAAGAAAGGGAAGGGGTTAGAAGAGGGATCTTAGAAAAGGTGGCATTTGAGTACAATTTTGAGAGACACATAGGATATCAATAGATGGAAAAGATAGAACTTTTCAAACTCAGAGAAAACAAAAGCAAAAGCACATTAGACAGAAGACAGAGGAGGAAAGGGTAAGACTTGCCAAAAGAGTGACAAATCATCTAAGTGTCCAGCCCAGAAGGAAATGAGAGCTATACTGATAAGGAGGTGAGAAGATATTTGGGATATAATATTGGTAGGTCTTAGCATGTTTTTAGAGTGGACTTTGTTTTGTGGGCAAAGGGGAGAACAATTGCTTAACTGAGTAATGCATGTGAGCTCACATACAGCACAAGGCATAGAGCAGTTGCTCAATAAATAGTTGTAATTATTGTTTAGAAGTTTCTGGGAAATAGAAGTGATGAGATCATGTTTGGAAGAGGTTCTGAACTGTTTAACCTTCACTCTCCTAAAACTGCTTTTTATTATCCTGTCATGCCTTAAGAGCAACAGAGGGAAAAGTGAGCAGAGAAGACAATTAAGTCTGGCATTTGCTGAGATGGAAATTCTACTATCCACTTTCACAAAAAGATTGTTATCCCAGCAATTACCCAACCAACAACCATCCAGTATGGAAAGAAATAATAATAATAATGTAATAGTTCACTTCTTTTTTTTTATCACATAGTATGTGCCAAGTACAATTCTAGGTTCTTCATAAGTGATATTTCATTCTAGGTCCCCATAAGAATCCTTACAAGTTAACTGGCCTAGGTCCACCACCTGGAAGTTGGAGGAGGTTGGTAGATCTTGAACTAACCTAGGAAAAAAAGGACTTCCAAAGGTTGCATAGAAAGAAGACAGGGCATCCTTTCCCTCTACTCTCACTCCATCATAGCTAGGACATAAGCAAATGTGGGCATATGAATGTGTTTTCATCAATGATAAGCAAAACTGGAGAGATTAGTAACTTACCTAAGGTCACACAGCTGGTAAGTTTAGAGTCAGGATTCAAAGCCAGCAGGTCTAACTCTGGAGTTTGTGCCTTTAATCCTAGAAATTGAACCCAAGTTTGTAGGACTCTAAAACCTGTGTTGTTAATCCCTATTTTACAATGCTCTCCTGTAAGTTTTACAACATTAATAAAATGAATGCTGTAGCAGTTTGGCAGTTTGATACAGTTATGAATTCCAAAAATAGATATTGGATTATTCTTGTAAACTGGCACGTTAATCTGGGCATGATTAAGTTATGATTAGGGTATTGACTGGGCCACGTCAGTACGGCATTGAGCCCCACCCCTTGGTGGGTGGGGAATTGAAGATGAAAGGCAAGGCAAAGGACAGAGGGAGCAGTTTTTGATGTTGGAGTCTTGAGCTGGATCCCCGGGAAGTAAGAGAGCTTGGAAAGAAGGCTGTGGGATAGAGACAAGCCATTCGCCTGATAGTCTATAGCTGGCCTTGTGGAGAAGCAAAGCCTAGAGAGCCTCATAGTCTGCAGCTGACCTTGTGGAGGAAACAGAGTAGCTAAGCCCGGAGAGAAACGCAGCCCCGGGAAGAGAGGAACCCAAGAAACCTGACCCCTGGCAAAGTCGGCAGCTGTCTTGCTCCAACATGTGGCAACAGACTTTGGTGAAGAAGTAATTTATGCTTTATGGCCTGGTAACTGCAAGATTCTACCCCAAATAAATACCCTTTATAAGAACCAACCAATTTCTGGTATTTTGCATCAGCACCCCTTTGGCTGACTAATACAAATGCCTTTTATATGAATTATATGTTAACTACCATGAGGAACCCTGTTCTCAAGTAACTTTTACTCTACCTAAGGAAGTTGCTTATCCAAGTGCAATTTACATCTTTATCATTTTTGCATTCTCATTGAATTTGTTGAAAGAAAAGAGAAAGAGGGGGTGGATGTGGCTTAAGGGGTTGGGCAACCGTTTGCCATATGGAGGGACCTGGGTTTGATCCCTGGGACCTCCCAGTAAAATAAAAATAGAAAGCGTGCAGGCGAGCCAACGGCCTGCACATGGCGAGCCAGGCCCCGCTGAGCCACGCAGCAAGATGACGATGCAGCAAGATGATGACATAGCAAGGGAGAGACACAGGAGAGAGCCAAGACCAGACACACTGGAAACCAGGAACTGAGGTGGTGCAGGGGGCAGAGTGCCTCTCTCCCACGTCGGAGGTCCCTAGGATCAAATCCCGGTGAAGACTAGAGGAAAAGGATGAGAAGAGAAGGCAGAAAAAAACAAACATAGAGTATCACCCAGCAAATGGACACAGACAGCAAGCGGGGGGACGGAGGGGAATAAATAAAGTAAAAATAAATAAATCTTAAAAAAAAGAGAGAGAGAAAGGATATAGCATTCACTGAACACCTAGTATGTATCTGGCAAAATGTTTTTATTCTTAATTTTTAAGTGGCTTTATAGAGATAGTTAACATATCATAGAAATCACCCATTTTAAGTGTGTAATTCAATGGTTTTTATTATATGCAGAGTTGTGCAATCATTACCACATCTAATTTTAGAACATTTTCATCACTTCAAAAAGAATCCCATACCAAGTAGCAGTCACTCTCTGTTTCTCCTCATCCTCCCCAGCCCTAAGCAATCATTAATCTTCTTTCTGTATTTATAGATATGCTTATTATGGATATTTCATATAAATGGAATCACACAATATGTGGTCTTTTCATACTGGCTCCTATCACTTGGCATAATGTTTTCAAGTTTCATCTATGTCGTTAATTGGGTTATCTTTTTATTATTGAGTTGTAAGGGTTCTTCACATATTCTAGATACAAATCCCTTATCAGATACATGGCTTGCAAGCATTTTCTCCCATTCTGTGGGTTGTCTTGTCACTTTCTTGATGGTGTCCTTTGAAGCATAGAACTTTTAATTTTAAGGAATGACAACTTATCTATTTCTTCTTTTGTCACTTTGTGTTTTTGGTGTCAGATCTAAGTTTTGCCTAACACAAGTTCACAAAGATTTACTCCTATATTTTTTTCAAGAATTTTATAGTTTTCACTCTTACATTTAAATCAGGGGTTCTTAACGTTTTTGTTCCACAGACCCCTTTGCCAGTCAGATGAAAACCACAGACCCCTTACTAAGTCCACATTATACTGTGTATTATTTAATAAATATATCATACCCACACCAACATGTCCCCACAAGAATAATGTTTTTTAAAATTTCAATTCAAGCTCATGGACCCCTTATTAAGAACCCCTGATTTAAATCTTTGATCCATTTTGAATAAATTATTGTATACTGTGTGGGGCAGGGATCCAGATTCATTCTTCTGCATTTGAAGATCCATTTGTCTCAGCTCCATTTGTTGAAAAGGCTATTCTTCCCCATTGACATTGTCTTGGCACCCTTATTGAAAATCCATTGACCATAAATGTGAGGGTTTATTTTTGAATTCTCAATCCAATTCCATTTATCTATATGTCTATCCTTATGCCAGTATCAGATTATTCTGATTAGAGTATGTTTTAGTTTGCTAAAGGCTGCCAATGCAAAAATACCAGTAATGGGTTGACTTTCATAAAGGGAATTTATTACGGTAAAATCTTACAGATCCGAGGCTGGGAAAATGTCCAAATCAAGGCATCATCAGAGATGCTGTCTCAACTAAAGCCAGCTGCTGGCAGACCCTGGGCTCCTGCCACATGGCAAGGCAAAATGGCAGTCTGCTTTCTCCTCCAGACTCACTTTCTCCCTGAGCTCAGCTGTGGGCTGTCAGGCATACAACTCGCCTCTCCCAGGCCTACATCTCTTCAGCTTCGGGCCGCTCTGCTAATTCCAGCCTTGCTCTTCTGATTTTTTGGAAGAGACTGCATAAAATTGTTATCAATTCTTATTTAAATGTTTGGTAGAATTCACAAGAAGCCATCTTGCCTGGGCTTTTCTTTGTGGGAAGTATTTTTATTACTAATCCAATACACTTTCTTGTTACAGGTCAACTTGGGTTTTCTATTTCTTTTTGAGCAATATTTCGTAGTTTGTGTCTTTAAGGAGTTTTTTCAATTCATCAAAATCATCTAACTTGTTGGCATACAGTTGTTCATAGTATTCCTTTATAATCCTTTTTATTTCTGTAAAGTTGGCCTTGATGTCATTCCTGATTTTAGACATTTCCATTTTCTCTCTCTTATTTCTGTCAGTCTAGCTAAAGATTTGTCAATTTTTTTTATCTTTCCAAAGAAACAACTTTTTCTTTTGTGGATCTTCTGTCTTTTTTGTTTGTTTCAATAATTCCTTCTCTAATCATTATTCTTTCCTTCATTCTGCTTGCTTTAGGTTTAGTTTGTACTTCTTTTTCAGTGTCTAAGGGTTGAAATTTTTGTAATTGATTTGTGATCTTTCTTCTTTTTTAATATATAAAATTATAGCCATAAATTTAATATCAAATATTACAGCTATAAATCTTCCTCTAAGCACTGCTTTGGCATATTGAGACTTCAATTTCCTATACCTCAAATTATTTTCATAATTTCTTCTTTGATCCATTGATTATTTAGGAGTATGTGGTTTAATTTCCAAGTAATTGTTAATTTTCCCAAATTTCTCCCTGTTATTGGTTTCTAAATTCCTTCCATTATGGTCAGAGAACATACTTGGTATGATTTCAGTCATTTCAAATTTCTTGAGGCTTATTTTTATGATCTAGCATATGGTCTATTCTGGGGGAAATTCCTGTGCACATGAGAAGAAAGTGAATTCTACTGATGTTGGGTGGAATGTTCTATAGATACCTGTTAGGTCTAGTTGGTTTGTAGTTTTGTTCAGGTCTTCTCTTTCCTTGTTGATCTCTGTCAAGTAGTTCTATCAATTATAGAAAGTAGGGTCTTGAAGTCTTGAAGTATTATTGTTGAATTGTATATTTCTCTCTTCGATTCTGTCAGTTTTTGTTTCATATATTTTTGTTCTCTGTGGTAAGGTACACACACATTTATAAGTGTTATATTTTCTTCATGGATTGACTCTCTTATCACTACAAAATCTCTATTTCTAGTAACTTTTTTCTTTTAAAGCCTGTTTTTTCTGATGTTAGTATAACCACTCCAGCCTTTTATGGTTGTTGTTTCTATGATCTTCCATCTTTTTACATTCAACCTACTTGTATCTTTGAATCTAAAGTGTGTTCCCCGGAAACAGTATATAATTGGATTTTGTTCCTTTATCCTGAATGGGAATCTCTGCCATTTAATTGGAATGCTTAATCCATTCCACATTTAATGTTATTTTTGATGTAGTGAGATTTACATCTATTTGACTTTTTTCTATAAGTCCTGTGTCTTTTTTTTAAATTTCTCTGTTTCTCCTTTACTTGAGTTAAGTGAATATTTTCTTTTAGAACATTTTAATTCCTCTAATATTTATAAATTATATATTTTAAGTTCTTTTCTTATTTGTTGCTCTAGGGTACAGTCAGAAGCTACCTAAGATTTATGCTAACTTAATTACAGTAAGATATAGAAGGTTATTCCTATAAAGCTTTATTTTCTCTTCCCCCTTTTGTTTATTTGTATACATAATCATCTATATATGTAACAAACCCAACAATACATCATTATAATTATTACTTTATATAATTTTATTTATTTTAAAGGATCTGAGGGAAAGAAAGATTATAAAATATATATTTATAGAGTTTAACCATTTCTGATTCCATTCTTTGATATTTACCACTACTTCTCTGAGAGAAGGAAAGATTATAAAATATGAAGAGTTTAACCATTTCTGGTTCCATTCTTTGATGTAAACTACCAACTCTAAATGAAGTGGAAAATACAAAGTCAGGCAAGAAATACGAGAAGTTAATATAATATTTATAATCTTATTCCTACCTAGTCATTCATACATGAATACATGACTTAGATTTTTATCCTGGAATACTATTATATGGAGAAACAGCTAATGGAAAGAAAGAGTACATCACCCATTAATTTTATTGAACAATAGACAATTCAGTCATGACAATTATATAAAAGAGAAAGAGGGAAGCATTCAGGTCCTATTTTTGAAGCCACTGAGTATTTTCCACTTCTCACATCTAAAAAACTCCTGAGTTTGACATAGCAATGCCATAAAGAAAAAGAAGAAAAAGTCTGATTTTTTTTTTTTACATGTAACTGCACTTATATAAAAATAAGGAAAAGGCAATCAAACAAAAAATCCCCACAAGTGGTACTGCATTCCCCAAGGAAGTTATTTATAGTTGGGTCCAAAATCACATATTAGATTTTTATAGTAGAGAAAAATGCCATCAATTTTCACAAAGAACTTCTGTTTTTCATGCTTCAGATATCAGAGTCAGTGACCCCAAATGAAAAAAGAAATGTTTTTTTTTCTGAAATGCACAAAATGCTTGCTTTTACTAGTGTTATTTTTAAATCTATAGTACCTAGCATGTTTTATTTAGGTAAAATTTTAACTCCTTCTTACGATATCACAGATTTTATGGTCATTCACAAATACTAATTAGCTCTAGATTACAAGTTAAATTTTATACAGTTTATTTTGTTGTTTCTCATCTTATTCAAATAATGAACTTCATGAGCAATTCATTCTCCTAATAAATAATTACAACTTATAGAACATTTGTAATTATAAAACCATAGTAAATCAAACTTAATAACAACAGGATATTGTAATTTAAAAAGGATTTGTTTTCCTGTCACTCAAACTCTGGTACATTTTATATTGTTGGCATTCAGCTTTTTCTCCACTAAGTAGAAATCAAACATAATCAAACTTTTACTTAAATATGTCACTTTTTCTGCCAAAATATAAGAAAATTATAACAATACTCAACTTACTTTTTGTTACCAGTACCAACTGTAAATAGTTTTATCCCAAGAAGCATTAAAGTTTACCATTAAGTTTTCATGCTAACCCTATTTGATTCACAATGACTCTATACAGTTACATAATCACATGTCAAAACTTAGTTGTTAGGGAAGTGGATGTGGCTCAAGCAATTGGGCTCCCGCCTACCACATGGGAGGTCCCTGGTTCGGTTCCCAGTGCCTCCCAAAGAAGACAGCAAGCTGCCGCAATAGGCAGGCATGACAAGCTGACGCAAAAAGAGATGCAAGAAAAAGCATAGTGAGAGACACAAAAAAGCAGCGAGTGGAGGTGGCTCAAGTGATTGGGCATCGGAGGTCCTGAGTTCGGTTCCCGGTGCCTCCTAAAGAAACAAGGAAGATGAACAGACACAGCAAGTGCAAACAATGGGAGGTGGAGTGGGGGAAGGGAATAAATAAAATAAATCTTTTAAAAAATTAGTTCTTAGGGGAAGAAGCCAAAGTAGGGAACTCTAGGGCCCAGTACTTCCACTAGAGCAACTATTAATCAGGCAAGAACTGTCTGAAACAACTATTTTGAATCTCCAGAGGCCAAAACTCTGTACAGCATCCAGGGAAGAGTAGAAAGAGTCTGATAAATTATAGAAAAGAACAGGAAATTGCTCTCTCTACCCAATGGCTACAGGTGCCCATCCCCTACTTTCATGTCAGACCACCGTGGGTCCAGCACCAGGCTAGATTGCTGGTGACAGGAGTGACATAAAAAGTCCTCTTCCCCAAGACCAGGTGTGGGCATGGCCAATCACTGATCATGACTCTTGATTAGCAACTTCAGATCACTGGGGGCCCAGTCTTAAGGGCAGCTAATCAACTTGCCCAGGAAAGGTGGCAGGTGCCATTGTTTCAAACCACCCTAGAGTGGTAGTGGTGTAGACTTAAGGATACTCTGCTTCCTCAGTGCTGTGGGAGACAGTTAGTTGAAGGGCTACATTTATTGGGCAGGAAAAGAAAGCTCAGTTTTGGAGAGCCATGTAAGAAGCTTTTGCTACCCTTCCTGATTCCCTTTTCAGGGCACTGTGGAGCCAGTGTGCACCTCTTTCATGGGTCCCTGGCCATTTTGAATGAGAATGACTAACTTGGGAAAGTCTTCTCTGGGGTGCCCCACCACCAAGAATGTGCCCTCCAGGCAAAAGCAGCATGAGACAATGAAAGAAGTGCATGAAATGATAGAGGCATAAAATGGGGCAATGGCTTACCGGCTTCAAACACCTGGAAGAAGGAAGTCTGTCTCCTGAGAAACAGGGAAATCAAAAGCAGCTAAAAAGCAAAACCCCAGGACAAGACAGAGGCCCAGATAAACAGATAAAACCCTGCACACTGCATTCACCTTGGACAGACCTTCCTGATAGGAGAGCAGAGGCTCTAGAAAATCTCTTATAAACAGCTGGGTACAAAATCAAGAAACAGATATCTCAGAGAATAAAACCTAGAGTTAACATTTTAAAATATTAAAATGTACAGTGTGCAACAAAAGAGTACAAGACAAACAGAAAATGATGGCCCATCCACAGGAAGAAGGTAAGAATCCAGAAAACACCAATGAAGACCAGAATGTGGACATACCAAATAAAGCCTTTTTTAAAATCACCTTAAAAGTGCACAAGGAGATGTTGGAAAATAGGAAAGAACTAAAGGATATCAGGAAAACAATGAATAAGTAATATGAGAATCTTTGTAAAGAAGTAGAATTTTTAAAAAGAAAACAGAACTACTGGAGTTGAAAACTATAATAACTGAAATAAAGTGTCCAGGAGGGTTTCAAGAATAGATTAAAGATGCATAAGAAAGAATAAGCAAATTTGAAGACATGACACTTGAAATGAGTCAGGCTGAGAAGCAGAAAGAAAGCATAGAAAAAGTGAAAATAGCCTAGACACTTCTGGGGCACCATGAAGCATACTAACATATGTATTATGGGAGTCTCAGAAGGAGAATAAAGACAAAAAGGCAGAAGGAATATTCAAAGAATAATGACAGGAACTTCCCAAAATTAGCAGAAGACATGAATATGCACATCCAAGAAGTCCAGGGAACACCCAACAGGGTAAACAGGAAGAAAAATATACCCTGTCATATACTTATCATACTTTTGTAAGCAAAGGGCAAAGAGAGCGTTCTGAAAGCTGCAATAGAAAAGCAATGGTGTTGTATACAAAGGAATCCCAATTGGATGGAGTGCCGACTTCTCAACAGAAACCCTGGAGACAAGAAGACAGTGGGGTGATATACTTAAAGTGCTGAAAGTAAACAGCTGCCAACCAAGAATTTTATATCCAGTGAGACATTCTTTCAAACATGGAGAGATTAAGACATTCCCAGATAAATAAAAGTTGAGGGAGTTCATCACCACTAAACCTGCCCTACAACAATGCTAAAGGGAGTTCTTCAGACTGAAAAGAAAGGAAACTAGACAGTGGTTCAAAGCATCATGAAGAAATAAAAACCTGTGGTAAAAATAACAAAGGTAACCACTTGGGTAATTATAAATTCCAGTATTAGTGTTTGTATTTTTTTGGTATGTAACTCCATTTCTTTCTTCCTACTCATGCTAAAATGCAAATGCATTAAAAGTAATGATAACTAGCCTTATGAGTATTTGCTCTTCTAATTGAAACTTAGCCTACTGTTACGGGGTGCCTAAGGGTTGCCACCTGAGAGCCTCCTTGTTGCTCAAATGTGGCCTCTCTCTAAGCCAAACTCAGCATTTGAATGCAATACCTTCCCCCCAACGTGGGACATGACTCCCGGGGATGAGCCTCCCTGGCAACGAGGGATTAATACCAAGTGCCAACTGGCAACACGATCAGAAAAAGACCTTGAATAAAAGGGGGAAAAGGTAAAGAGAAATGAGTTCACATGCTAAGAGACTTCAAAGAGAGTCGGGAGGTCATCCCAGAGGTAATACTTATGCACACCTCAGGAGGATCTCATAGAACACCAAAGTGGATATCACCCCACACTGAGGGACCCCTGAGGGCTCTGGTGACACCCAGGTCCTATACAAGTGGGGATAGCCCCAAAGATTGATGCCTAATTAGTGGGCTCTTCATTGGCATCTGTGTTCTTGAGAGTGAAGAGTTGGACTCAAACAAGTCATCCCTGCACATGGTCCATCAGTCCCTTCTACTCAAACCTATATGTGATGCAGGAGTTTTTAGGTGTACTTCCAGAGACTGTATCCTCTAGCCCACCTATGTGCCAGCTGTGCCGGGAATCTCAGTGGAGCTGCAACTCCTACCCTACAGCTCAATGGACTCATCCAAGTAACCTGGCGAGGAGACGACAATGGGCAACAGCCATCCCAGGGAATGGAGAGGGCCTGCAGCTGAAGGCAAGATAATCCCATCCACTATATCCATGGAATATAAGCCCTCTCTCACTTGGAGGTGGAGTGGACATCACCTTCCAA